>PVJA010001063.1:0-32500 GCA_004027025.1 Myocastor coypus | reverse complement strand
GTGTGATACACCTGGTTCCTAAAAAGTCTATACTGACCCTGAGGGGTGGGTGAGCAAAAGAATTCCTTTCTTGCTGGTAGTCATTTCCAGGTCTGTGTGTCCTATCTGTGATTAAAACAAATCCTGGACATGTACTTTTAAAATAGGTCTCTAATAATTGAAACTCTGTATTTGTTCTAACTCTCTTATTGGACTGGCTTTTTAACTGAGCTTAAAGTGCTAAAATCAAATACAGAAATGATTAAGTAATCAAAGCATTCATCTGGTGGTAATCAATAGTCATCCCATTTACGTATTTGCTTCGCATGGCTTGATGGGCTTGGCATATGATGACGTGTGCTATTTTGACTAAATAATTAACTTCCAGTCAGCGTGATAAATTGCTTTGCTGCTTTCCTGGCTTGGGCCCAATTGACTCTGCTGTTCAATTTCCTCTGCTGGAGTCAGCGCGCCCCAAGGCTCAGTCCATTTCATTTATGCAGCTAAACACTGTTCGCCTCGGGTTACATTTAATTAAAACACAGCAGTATTTAAGAGAAATATTTCACTTCTGAGGTCTAAACCAACCTTTGCTTCTATAATTACTTTGCAAAAATCACGCTCCAGCAAGACAGGAAAAAAGCAAAACAGAAGCAGTTTTGGAGTCACTATCTATCTGGAAGCCAAAGAGCAAGATCATCAAGAAGCAGCAGTCGTATTCTGCCTCTTTTTAAAACCTAATAACTGTGAGCTAAATATATCACAAAGGTTACCAGTGCTGATGCTCAAATTACTGCATTTGTATTTTGTTGAGTTAAAAAACAGCTTTTGAGTCTTCTATCAGAGGGTGTCAGCTGTGTTCTGGTGCACACCTGTGTGTGCCTTTGTGCAGTGAAAAGAGCAAGTGTGGATGACGGCCCCGGTGCTAGCTGAAGGCTGCACCTGCTCGGCATGAGGCGCTTTGCTTAGCCATTGCATGTTTGTTTTTTCTTTGATTCTTATGTAACATATGTGAATATTTTAATTCTTACAATGATAGTCTGACTTAATTAATTTTAAATATTCTTAATAACATAAATTTAGTATAGGTCTTTTTTTTTTTTGCCAGCTCATCCCACCCTCAGGGTAGGGCTGGCTTAGTATGTGGTGTCAGCCACTGAGCCATGGTCCCCGGCACCTGATTAATCTTGCCTGAGCAGGTGCTTTTACACAGTTGAGCTATTTCACTGGTTCTAATGTAGCTACTTGCATTTTATAAATGAGTAGTAGACAACAATTGAAATAAAAAATTTTAGACATTCTACTCAACTCATAGGACCCGAGTTAAGAAGTCTAACTGTTTTCCCAGTTCGCTAAAGGAGATGAAAATGTAGGGATAGCTATCACTGTGTTGCCATGCAGACGTGAACTTCAAATCGAGAATGAGCAACAGAGAGTCAGTGAGTTAGCTCAGCAGACTAAAGAGTCTCCTTACACAAGCTTAGGCAAGCACAGGAACCATGATTCAATATTGGACACTACATACCATGCCATCCCTGCCTCTAGGACTGGCTGAGCCAGTCACACACACACACACACACACACATGCACGCACGCACGCATGCACACACACACACACACGCACGCACGCACACATGCACACACAGACCTGGGCTGTTTTAATCCAAGAGTTGCTGAGTGGTCTCCATTTTCCAAGATTTCATTTTCTGCTATCAAAAGAGGGACTCATGCATTAAGATAACTTTACTTGCATATACTTCAGAAATTAAATTTTGAAATGAGTATCATTAAAGCATTACATTGCCTACATGTAAATAATTTGCATTCTATAGAACATAATACACTAATTTAAAAAATAACTTTTAGCAGAAGTACTCCAGTGAATTTACTAACAGTCATATGTTTAAAAAATGTTAAATTTACTGGTAAAATTCAGATATACATAATGATCTAATGATCACATTAATCATAGGGCACATGATATATCTTATTTCCTCCCATTTTCCTCCACCTCTTAGAAACATTTAAATCTCCCAAATCCCAGTACTATAAAAATTATGACTTGTATGTCTTTTAAATTCTACTATTCAAGCCGTGCATGGTGGCGCACGCCTGTAATCCCAGCACTTGGGAGGCTGAGGCAGGAGGATCAGTGCAAGTTCAAGACCAGCCTGGACTACAAAAGTGAGCTCAAGGCCAGCCTGAACTGCATAGCAAGACCCTGTCTCAGAAATACAATCAATCAATCAATCAATTATACTATTCACTGTATCAGCAACCAAATGAAGTGTACTGATGTATGACACCATATAGTTTTCCATTTCTATTTCTATTTTAGTAACAATTAGTATTGTATAGATCTACTTGAGGATTTTAAATCTGAGTGATAAATGTCTCATCTGGGTGATAAACTGAGGTTGTCCTTTTGATGGGATAGTTTGTTATTGTGCCAATGCTGGTACACATGTATTACTGAGATCTTCACCTCTTACCCCAGTTTGTGCTGCCATGAGCTCCAAGCAAGGATATATATATATATATATATATATATATATATATATATATATATACAGAGAAGCATGGATGTATATATAGGCACAGATATATAGAGAAAGAGGAGTGCATATATATAGACATAAATATATAGAGAGTCATGGATGTACATATAGGCATGGATATATATAGAGTCATGGGTGTATAAATAGGCATGGATATATAGAGAAAGAGGCATGGATGTATATAGACATGGATATATATATACAGAGAGGCATGGATGTATATAGGTATATATATATAGAGGGGGTGGAGATATATATATATATATATATATATATATATATATATATATACATAGATATATATAGAGAGAGGCATGGATGTATATAGGCATTGATATATAGAGAGCATAGAGGTATATGGCTATGGATATATATATATGTGTATATATATATATATATATATATACACACACAGAAAGGCATGGATGTATATAGGCACAGATATATAGAGAAAGAGTAGCAGATGTATATAGACATAAATATATAGAGAGTCATGGATGGATATATATAGAGTCATGGGTGTATAAATAGGCATGGATATATAGAGAAAGAGGCATGGATGTATATAGACATGGATATATATACAGAGAGGCACGGATGTATATAGGTATATATAGAGAGAGGGGGTGGATATATATAGGTATATATATATAGAAGGGGTGGATATATATATAGACATAGATATATATAGAGAGAGGCATGGATGTATATAGGCATTGATATATAGAGAGCATAGAGGTATATGGCTATGGATATATATATATATATATATATATATATATATATACAGAGAGGAAAATATGGATAAATAGATAGATAGATATAGATATAGATATGCATGAATATACATATAGGCATGGATATATATTAGCAGCAGGAACTGGTGTGCATGACAGGTATTATCAAAGTTTATTGACCACAAAAAGATTTTTTCCAAGTAAAAATGAATGCAAGATCTCAACACATGAAATTTAAGTTTAAAAATTATAAAAGAGATAAAGAACTGGAATATTACTCAGAGGTAGTTTCTTTATCATGTTAGTCTTTGAGGCTCTGGAAAATGTTGATTCTCTAAAGTTAAACTTGTGAATCTCTTTGAGGATGTTACATTCACAAGTGTCTAGCTCTTCTCTGAAGAAAAATGAGCTCCAGTTTGAGCCAAGTATATACCTTCCTCATGTTTACAAGGGTGAACATAAAATAAATTGTTTTGAGGAGATTAATGGCAATGTATCTCTTACTAAAATAATTTTTTATTCAAATTCCCACCATACTTTTCAGTACCCCTCATTGAATTTTTTTCATTTTTTATTACTTTTAATAAGAAACAACAATGAGACAGTTTCACAACACGTTAGTAGTACAGCCACAGTAATTAATACAATGCATATTGTTGTCCTCATAGTAGCTGTTCCAAGTACACGATGCAGATATGATAACTTTGCTAAACACTATTAGTACAAATATTTCTTCTCATTGAACTAACAGAAAGTAGTTGTACACATAGTCCAGTATTCCATAATAGAAGTGAGTTATCAGCAGAACTGGCAATGTTGGAAGCTTTTGACTTGAGCATTTTACAACTCAGCATACTAATCTGGCTTTACTTTTTATGCCTTGTGTTTAAATTTTTCAGCTGGGTTGTTAAGGACAAGTTAAAGCAAGACCTGTATAAACGAGGCATGTAACTTTTGTACACTCAATCATAAAGTTACAAAAATGATTGTTTATGACAATGCCTGTTAAATGAAAGCGTTGCAGTGTGAGCTCATCCACCTCGCTCACTTTGTCTGACACTGCATGACTTCTGGCTCTGCTCCAAGTCAGGAAGACCATGAAAGGCAAATGTTTTGAAGTGTCCTGAGGAATCCATGACAGCATCCCTTGAGACACTCAGATGAAACTTTCAGAACTGCTTCAGAAAATGTTAAGCTTGATGGGCTAAGTGCGTTTAAAGAGAACAAGAGCATATTGTGGGACAGCATCACTTTTACTGTAATCCATTTTTTAAATTTTAACATGCAACCTCTTTTTTGATCACAGACTCCTTTAGTGGTCAGTTTTAATACTTGTAATACACTCAAGTAGTGAGAGTGCTGGCTGATGGTTAGACTGAGAACAGTTGATACAAAGTATATCTCATCCCTGAAATGGCATGTGGGTATGTTGTAACAGGTAGGAGTTTACTATAAAACTACTTCTACATGATCCTATCAATGAACTGGGATAAAAGATACAATTTGTGTTATTCTTTGTGACTTGTCAGGAAAACAATACCTCAGAGCAGAAAAATGGGAAGTCCCTGGTTCCCATCTTTATTTGTAATCCCTGACCCAACTAGATGAAGTCAACATCATGACTTAGTCCAGTACTTTCAGTGAACTTATTACAGATTCATTACCTGGAAATCTGGGATGAATTTTGAAAAGTACTGATACAACCTTTCTATGCTGCTTTCCATTTCCTTATTCTTTAGCTCCTGTGTTAAGGGTGTAGCCCATGACTCAGCCTTCTAAACTTTCCATTTGGTTGTATAGCGCTGTATAACATACAGTAGATATACACAATTTACATCAAAAAGTTCTCAGTTCTGTAATTACTTTCTCAATCCACTTTTTAGGAAGGTATTTTCAAAGCAGATAAACTGTTTAAATTTTGCTTCGGTTCATAGAAAATTGATCCTTACTGATTTTTTACTGTAACTTCTTATCCATTTGTCCTTTAAAAACCACTTAGTAGATGCCTACCTTGTTTATGAAAAAAAAAAAAAAAAAAACTCTACTAGGGTTACCAGAGTGTGTGAAGTACGACTGAATTTTAGAGCTGACTATAGCTCAGTATGATTGTCCTATTTTGAGAAACAAATGGAATGTAGAAGACAAGCTTTCCAGCAGAACTTGTGTCTTTCAGGCACAATTTTGGCTGTAATTCTCTCTGGTTAGACTTCAAAGACAAAGTCTTGATTTTCTTAAACCATTTTGCATAGTCCTATTCTCCTGACCTGGTTCCATCCTAAAGCACCCGATCAAATTTGTCCAATCAGTAGAAAACCCCGTCTGCAAGCCTTTTTGCCTATTCGGAGGGGAGGAAGGAGAAACTTCTTGTACCTCAGGAGGAAGTGATGTTGGGTGCAGCCTTTCCATGATGGCTGTGAGGGGCACTTGCTAAGTGCAGGAGCTACAAGAAAGAGTGCAGCACTGAGAGACCTCAGCAAACAAACCTGAAGTCAAGAGCAGAGCAACTCTACAGGTTCTTTAAAATTTAATGGGCAAAAGCCAATAAATTTTGAGTCACTTACAACAAAAACACTTCACTTGAATTTCCTCTGGACATCCACTACAGAGACAATGATATGCAGTGTATTAATTATTGCAACTGTCCTGCTAACATGTTTTAAAACTGTTTCACTGCTATTTTATTTTCTCATTAAAACGAAAAAAAATTAAAAAGAAGTATGAAGTGTAAGGAAAATCGGAAATGAACTAAACAACAGTCAGAAATTTCTAAAACAATTTAAATTTTTGAAATAATTTATACTGCATTAAGACTTATAAAAGTGAGTTTATCAATTTCAGCTAAGAGTTACATTTTCTTCAAAAAGTAGAAAATACTCTACTATCTCTTTCTCCTGGAGTGATGTCTTCAAGGAATTAACTCTAGGAGCAATTCTTCTCCTCAAACTCATCATTTCTAGATAAGCATTTGATTTAAGTTCCCTCCTCTTTCGCTATTGGGATTGTTAAATGTGGCTGCAGAATTTGAAATCACGTGAGCCAGAAAGGAAACTGGCAAAAGGGGGGAGCTGAGGCAGGTGTACAGTTCCCACTCTCGCTGTTGTACTTTGTCTTCAATCAATCAGCTAAGACATCTCAGAGAAGTAAGTCTCCTATTTTAGGAATCTGGTAAGACGGTACTTTGTGAATTCTCAGACATTTCAACAAAATCTGTACAACCCTAAGCACCTCAGCTCCCACCTAAATAAAGTTCACTAAAAATAAATTATTGTCCTTTTTTTGGTTAAAGTTAGGAATTTAGATACATGGAAGATGCAAATTTCATTTACTTAGACATAATTTGCATGAATAATTTTAAAAATGGTGAGTTTTTTAACTTTAAAATTATCACCACTTAACAATTTTATCACTGTACATGGTTTCTTTTTTTTTTTTTTTTTTTTTTTTTTTTTTTTTTTTTTTTTTTTTTTTTTTGTCTTTTTGAGACAGGGTCTCACTGTGCAGTTGAGGCTGGCCTTGAGCTCACTTTTGTAGCCCAGGCTGGTCTCGAACTCGCACCAATCCTCCTGCCTCAGCCTCCCGAGTGCTGGGATTACAGGCATGTACCACCACGCCCGGCTTGTACATGGTTTAAAAAAGCAAATCGTGAAGGGATTTGACTGACCTTGGGAGATACAAAAGATACGTGTTTTGTTACACAGGTCTTGCTTTAACTTGCCCTTAACCCTCCAGCAGAAAAGTTTAACTGTGAGGCATAAAACATAAAGCTAGATTAGTATGCTGAGCTGTACAAGGCTTAAATCAACAGCTTACAACACTGTCAGTCTTGCCCAATAACCCACTGTGATTATAGAACACTGGATTATGTGTGCAACTACTTTCTCTTAGTTTAATGAGAAGAAACTTTTTGTACCAATAACAATTAGAAAAATTATCATGTCTACACCCTGTGCTCTGTATAACTACTACGAGGAGAACAATATGCTTTGTATCAATTATTGGGAATGTACTATTAATGTGTTTTGAAACTGTCACATTGTATTTCTTATTAAAAATAATAAAAAAATGAAAAATAAAAAATAAAAGGTAATAAAATAAAATAAAAACTATTTTGTCACTGTATGTTAGAAAAGGTGATCGAGGTGACTCACGTAAACGCTAGGTGGCACTATAGCTTGAAATAACATTCAGATCAGAGACTAAAACAATTAAAATCTATAGAAGAAATAATAAAAGAAAATTCCAAAGGAATATAATAAACCTATTATAAAATAATGTTTAGCGCTAGTTTTAGTACTTATAATAATATTCAGATGATAAGTTAACTAATAAATCCTCTATAATATGTTTTTAAAGATTATTTTTATTTTATGGGAAAGGGATAAAATAAAATTTTATAACAAAGTAGGACAATAACAATAGTTAATATACTACACGATGTTATCATTAAAGTAGTTGCTCACTCTATAAGATAGGTGGTCATAAAATTTTTGTAATCTGTATCAGTATGAACATTCATTTTTAATGAGTAAGACACATTAGTAATACAACTGACTTTATTTTCACCCTTTTCCTATTATCCTTTTCCCTACCACCCATCCTAGTTCCTTTCTACTTTTGAGCAATTTCTCCCCATTTCACCATATCTATTGTACATTTCAAACCTTATTTAGTCTTTCAGCTCCTTATACTAGGTAGATAGTACAATGTTTACATATGTAAGTCTGATTATTTTCGCTTATGAATATGGTCTCAAGTTATATCCATTTATCTATAAAGGCCATAAGTTTATTCTTCTATATACCTGAGTATTACTTCGTTGTATAAAAATATTACATCTTTTTAATATGTTCCTTGGTGGATGGCCATTTGAGATATTTCTAAGAGCTAGCTATTACAAATTGTGGTGCTTTAACATGAATATACATAACAGTGATGCCTTTGATTCCTCTGGAAAGATATCCATAAGAGGAATAATTGGGTGGAATGGGGCCACGAATCCTAGATTTTTTTAGCATCTCCACTTTGATTTCCACAGTGGTATTACCAATCTACATTCCCATGAACCGTAGAGAAGGGTTCCTTTTTCTACACAGCCTTACCAGCTCTGTTATTGGTTGATTTCTTGGTGATATTATTCTTTTGAGATGAGATAGAATCTCAGCGTTTTGTTAATTTCATCTTCAAATGACCACTGATGTTGATTATTTTTCATATATTTATTTGCTATTTCTTAATCTGGGAGATGTGTATTCATATCAGATGCCATATTTGGATTGGGTCTTTGAACTTGGGGAGTCTGATTTTGTTTAGTTCTTTTATGTTCCAGATAGAAATTCTTTATCTGAGGGACAAATGGCTAAGGTTTCTTCCATTCTGTGGGTTGCCTCTTCATTTTGTTGTTGATTTCTTTTGCTGCGCAAAACTTTTTAACAAAATGAAATCCGAGTTATTGATACTTGGAAGATTTTCCCTGCAATCTGGGATTTGTTCATGAACTCTCTGCCTACACCTATGCCTTCAAGATCTCTACTTACTTTCTCTTCTGATATATTAAGTATTTCTGTTTTTATATTTACATCTTTGATCCATATTGGCTTTATCAGTGCATGGTACGAGATATGGGTATAGCTTTAATCCTCAGAATTTAAAGAGGCAGCTTTTACCACACCATTTATTAAAAATGCTATTTTTCTTCCAATGAACATATTTGGCCCCTCTGTCAAAGATAAGAAAGTTGAGTTTGTATGTAGTTTTGTCTGCATCTTCTAATGTATTGCATTGATTCTTAAGTATGTCTTTATGCCACTATCATGCTGATTTTATCACAGTAGCTTTATAGTATAATTTACCAGAGTTGTGATATCTCCTGCCTTCCTTTTGTTCCTTTTCACTTTTGAACAATTTCTTCCCATTTCACAGTATCTATTATACATCTTAGACCTTATCTAGTCTTTCGGCTTCTTACAGGATTGCTGCTGCTATTGTAGCTCTTTTATGATTCCAGGTGAATTTTAGAAATATTTTTTCTAGCTCTGTGAGGTATAATAATGATGCTTTAATTAGGATTTTAATGGTATTAAAATAAGTGCTGAAACAGGGCGTGGTGGAGCATGCCTGTAATTCCAGAACTTGGGAGGGTGAGGCAGGAGGATCAGTGTGAGTTCGAGACCAGGATGGCCTACAAAAATGAGCTCAAGGCCAGCCTGAGCTGCATAGCGAGACCCTGTCTCAAAAAGACAAACAAACAAATAAATATAAATAAATAAAATAAGTATTGAATATGTGTAACAATTTTGAGAGTATGCCATTATCTTCCTATCCATGAACAAGGATATCTTTCCTTTTTCTGATATCAGCTTTGAGCTCCTTTGTCACAGTGACATAATTTTCACTATATCAGGCCTTTACTTCTCTAATTAAATAGATTTCTAAGTATTTCATTTTATGGATGCTATCATGAAAAGTGTAGTTTTCTTACTTCCTCTCAATTTGCTGTTTGTGTATGGGAATGCTATCTGTTTCTGAGCGTTGACTTTATATCTCATTTTGCTACTGAATTTGGTTATTAAACTAAAAGTCTTTGGGTGGAATTGTTGGAGTCTTCTACATATGGTATCATGGCATTTACAAATACTGATAATTTAACTTCTTCCTTTTCTATCTTTATTCCTTTTATTTCTCTCTCTTGTCTAATTGCTCTGGCTAGTATTTCCAGAGATATATTGATAAGTAATGGTGATAGTGGACATTCTTGTTTTGTTCCTGATTTTAGAGTGAAACATATTGAGTTTTGTCCATTTAATATGATGTTGATTATTGGTTTTTCCTAGAAGTCTTTTATAAAACTGAGGTAAAGATGATCCATTACAATTTTCTGTAGAGATTTTTTTTTATCATGAATATCAGAATTTGTAAAAACGTTTTTCTATATCTATCAACATGAACATGTGATTTTTTTTTGTTTTTGGCTCTAGGTTATAGTATATTAAGTTTGTTAATTTTGGTATGCTGAACCATTCCCGTATTCCTCACATGAAACCCATGTGGTCATAGGATATACTATGATGATTTACTGCATTCTGTTTGCTAGTATCTTATTGAGGATTTTGGCACCTAAGTTCATTGATGAGATTTGCCTGTAGTTCTCCTTTTTTGTTAGGTTTTACTTTGGTTTTGGTGTCAGGGCAATATCTGCATTCAGGGAAAAATTAGAGAGAATTATTCCCTTTCAGTTTCGCTAAGAAGTTGAGGAGTATGGACACTAAATCTCTAAATTTCTTGTAGAATTCATCCATGAATCCATCACGATTTGAGTTTTTCTTTACTAAGTTTTTTATTATATTTTTCATTTACTCTTCTCTCATTGCTGGGACAAATACTTGACACACAAGCTTAGAGACAGAAAGGTTTATTTAGCTCACAGTTACTGGAGGTTTCATAGTTTAAAGCTGCCTGAATTACATAGAAAGATCTCAACATCTCACAGTATCACTGTGTCTAGGATGATTTGCTTCATATCTCCAAGAGGTAGTCTAATTGTTCACACCTCACTGGCCCGCCCATGCCTCAAGGCCCACCCTGGTCACCTGGTACCATCCCTCAAGTCCTGTGCTTGACAGCTGCATGATTTACATGAGGCTATTAGGGACAACTAGATGCAAACCTTAACTTTCCACCCCCGGACTCCCCAAAGTCTCATGCACATCGTTTTGTCCAAAAGGCATTTTTGTTTATCTCTAAGAGTTGGCAAAGTCCCAACAGTTTCAGCATTGCTGAAAAGCCCAAGTTCAAAGTCTCCTTCAAGATCCAAGGCAAGCTCTTAACTGTGAGCTCCTGTATAAATGAAAGATTAAATATATCCAACATTCAAAGGAATAAGATAAACATTGCCGTTCCAAAAGGTATACACGGGAGGATACAAATCATTGGCACCAAAACAAGTCCAAAATCCAGCAGGGAAGTGCTTGTAGAACATCCAAATCAATTTGTGGCAAATTATGAACTCCATATGGCACCACCCCTATGGCACTTTCAATGATAATTCCGATGGCTTTTCTCTTAGTTCGGCTTTGCTCCCTCTTTGCAGTTTCCCTTAGATGATCCATGTTCCTGGCTTTTCCAAATTTCCAAGGTTTCCATTGCATAGGTTTCTCACCCACAGTTTCCCACACTGCCTTCTCAGGGGCACACTGCTTGGCCTCCCAGGCCTTCTTCTTAAATCGAGCTGGAAGCCTGCTTCACCTCAGAACTCCTGCATTTTTCACGTATCTGAAACCAATGCTATGTGGATGATGCCAAGGTCTCCTGACAGCTGGAGCAGTAGCCAGGCTTTCCTCTCTCTTGGCTGTAGGGGTCAAGTTCCTGGATTGCTGAGCACTCTGACCCTGATTCCAAGGAGCAAATTACCTATGCCAGTGCCTCTCTGAAACCTGGTGTGGCAGCTGCCACCATTGTGGAACATGGTGTGGCCGCCACTTCTGTGCTGGAACATGAGGCTCTGCAGATTTCTCCTGAAAGTAGTCTCTTATGCTTGGAGATCTCAGGCTGCAAAGGACGGAGACCTGCTGCCTCCTGTGATGCATTCAGAACAACTTTTTCACTTTTCTGTTCCACTTGGGCAGTGGAGATCTCCACTCTATCTTTGCAGTCCACACCCTTCCTGATGCTTCCTTTCTGGACAAATGCACAACATTTTATTTATTTATTTATTTATTTATTTATTTATTTATTTATTTATTTATTTATTTATTTATTTTTTGCACAACATTTTAAATCGTTCTACTGGCCGCTGGATGAGCTGGTTGGCCACTTTATTAAGTCCTTGCTCTGTGTTTTGCTTGATCTGCTACTCTCCTACATCAGATGATTTCAGTTGCAGGGTGTTCGTCTCTTCCTTTTCTTCCTGTTACTTATGTCTTAGTTCAATTTCCCTGAGCAGCTCTGAATGCGGAACCGCCGCTATTCAGCCATGTTCTGCCCTCTAAAAATAAATTTTTTACCAGCTTGAGAGATAACTCAGCAGACTAAGTGCCTGCTTAGGCAACTTCAGGGACAATGGTTTGATCTTCAGGACCAGGGTTCAATCTCCAGCACCACATGCTGAGCTCACTGAGACTGGGTGTGATGGCACATGTCTGTAATCCCAGCAATGGGGAGGCTGAAAACAGGAGGCTCACTAATAGTCTGAGCTGCATACTGAGACGCTGTACCAAGAATTTTAAGAAATAATAAAAAATTAATTAAGTAAAAAATTTATCCTCTAAAAATGTTAGTATTTGTTGGAAGGTGACAACTGATTAATTATAACTACTCAAACAATTTTCCACTGTTTTAGGCAAAAACTAAATTTAGGCTTCAGCATTCCACAAAATTTTACAACTACTTTTTCTTAGAAAATTATTTGTTAAACAGCTTTTGCTCCTAGCATATGGATGTGGAAATGAGTGAGTGCTGCAGTGGGCTCTGACTTGTAGGGATCCCAAGCCATCCAAGAGCTCATGATTGATCCCATGTCCCTTGTCCTTCTGCTTACATTGATGATATCAGGTAAGAGGCCTTGAAAGACCTCCCTTGAAAGTCACAGTGTAAAGCCTGATGCAGACATGAAGTTGATTTTTAAAACCTCATCTAAACACTTAATTTCATGTGACAAAGACTGTACAAATACAAAGTGTCTTACTCTTCTCTCATTGCTGGGACAAATACTCAACACTCAAAATTAGGGAAGGAAAGGTTTATTTAGCTCACAGTTATTGGAGGTTTAGTCCATATTCAGCTGGCTCCAAGGCAGAGAGGCACATGGCAGAAAACAACCTTTCATGGCAGTGAGTAGAGAGCAAGAGCAAAGGGAGAAGTAGTCTCAGCTCAAGCAGCTAACTTCTCTTCCATCCCTACACTGAATTGCAAATCACCTGTCCCAGGGGAGGTGCAGCACCCATTCCCTCAATAATCAATTACAAATTCCAGAAGCTGCCCCATGACTACATGAGGCTTTGGGGGGGACAACTATACACAAACCACAACAAAAAGTTATTTTTGTCTCATTTGAGAAGTGAAATGTGTCATCTATTCTGATGGAGCAATTAATCCTTTCCCCTATTCTCAGTCAAGTTCAATTCTCTCCTACAGAATACAGTCCCGTTAATTGGCTAGGAAGAGAGGTATTCAAAGTAATTGCACAGCTTTTATTATATATTATACTAAGATTATCTTTGCTCATAAAATATTGTAGATGTACCAGCTCAGAATACTCTCACTGTCTAGGATAAGATTATATTATCATAACATACTCAGGCCAAGATAACTAAAAATGAGGTTTTTATATTTTGAAGTCATAACATTTTGGGTTTTATGTTTGTTTTTAAAAAATATATATGAGGCTTTAAGTAAATTACAGCAACTACAACAGTATCCAAGATACAACATACAAGACTTTTGAAATAGATAAAAATTACACACTGAATTCATTTGTTTACTATCACAGATCATATAGTATAAGCGATCCTATCCCTTAAGAAGGCTGTAATTTTTGATTAAAAAAAAATCTATAAGCATTCAGAAAAGTAATTAAGAACAAACAAAACTGAAGAGTTAAAAGCAGATAGAGGTGAGAAATCAGAGGTAACTAAGATGTTTTGAATGACAATAACACAAAGCTGTACAAGTTGTTTAGAGGATGATATATGCATTAGCTGTTACACTGGATAAGTTACAGAGGCAGCCAGAGACAGAGACAGTCAGAAACAGAGAGTTAGGGGAAAAACTGACTCAAAATTCAGAAACTCAAAGAAAAGACCTGTGGCACACCAATCATCACGGGAAGACATAGCCTGCCTCCACAGGGTCATCTAGAGATCCAGTGCTCCATCGACTTAGTTTCTTTACTGCCTCCCAAGGTACTATATGGATGAAAATATTATCACCCAGAATAAATAAAGCAACCGTCTTAATATCTGAACCCAATCAGGTTCTGTTTGTAAAGTGTCTGCAGAGTGGCCCAAGGGATAATGGGGAAGATCAGACATGGACTGCATGCAGATCTTTGTAGACCGACGTTGATAAAGTCCTTGCTATCTTCTCTATGATCCTGGCCAGAGATATCAGCATTTGCTGCTTATGAAAATCATTTTAAAATTTCTGACAATTATTTTCATGAGTTAAAGTTTTTATGATTTCTTGTACAGTAAAAATTCTTCAAATTATCATAGACTTCTCAAAAGATTAAATGTATCAGTTCCTCTGAGAAGCAGATCTTCTGGCAAGCGGCCCCTAATAGTCTCACCTTGTGGTATAAATGCCTTGTATAATGTCACTGCCCTTTTGAGTTTGGAAAGACCTGTGAATACAGTGGGATGATTTCTATAATCAGGTCTCTAATCAACTCACTCTGGCTTCACCAAGAGGGGGATGAGAAGAGTGGGCAGGGGCTAATCAGGTGAGACCTTAAAAATAACTTGATCTCTCCTGAAGGAAGAAAGATAAGTGAGTTTTATATTCTCAATGAGGCAAAAGGGATTTCACAGGAGGGAGGTTATCCGCTGCTGGCCTTGATGGCGGAAAGCAGTCTTAAGGAGTTGAAAGCAACCTCTTCAGCCAGTAAGAAACTGGGGATCTCTGTCTTCCAACCTCAAGAATCTTAATTTGGCTTACCACCAGTGATTTAGTAAATTGACCTTGAGCCTCACATCAGATCACAACTCAGTGGTCCCTTCACGTCAGCCACATGAGACCTGAGCAGAGGACCCAGCTGTGCTGTGCCCAGATTTCTGACCTATGAATGATGAGATAGTAAATCCTGTTTTAGTCTGCTAACTTTCTGGCAATTTGTTATGCCACAACAGAAAGCCAATAAAATTTCAAAGATCCTAAACATGATTCTCTAGTTCAATTTATCTTTCTTCTTTGCCTTCATTTTTTTTCTCTTTCAGTTTAAAATATCTTCTCTGAGGGTCCTAGGCTTAAGGGAAAAGCCACAAACTTAATATGATACTTTTCATAAACTAAATATTAGTGGATTTTTCTTACTTTAAGGCTTTTCATTTTTTCTTTTTTGTACTTGGGGCCTATAAGCAGTTGGCATTTTGAATCTCTCCAAAACCTAACTTTCTGGTCTGATTCTATTCCTGTCCTTTCTCTTGAAAGACCCACTACTTCTTGCTTGCTCTTCCTTTAATTTTTCCAAAGGAAAGTAGTTAAAACTACATATATTACTAATATTGTATTTTCTAAATGCCCTTGAAAATGTAAATAAAAGGCCTAATTTTCCTGGAAAACATAAATCAAAAATTTTCACTGAAGAAGATAAAAGCTTGCATAAATGATAGAATAAAGTTACAGGATTAAAGCAACAGCCCTGAAAACAGCATTAGACTCAGATAGGTTTTTTTTTTTCTTTTTTTGTCAGATTCATTAAGATACGCAAGGATAGTCCTTCTCACACTACTTACACATTTTCATAAGTTCTTTCTTTTTAAAAAAAAAAGAAAGAAAGAAAGCAGAGCTGGGCGTGGTGGCTCATGCCTGTAATCCCAGCACTCAGGAGGCTGAGGCAGGAGGATCAGTGCAAGTTCGAGACCAGCCTGGGCTACAAAAGTGAGCTCAAGGCCAGCCTAAACTGCACAGTGAGACCCTGTCTCAAAAAGACAAAAAAAAAAAAAAAAAAAAAAAAAAAAAAAAAAAAAAAAAAAAAAAAAAAAAAAAAAAAGAAAAGAAAAAGAAAGAAAGCAAGTACAGTCCTGATTCTAAAACATGAGGAGGAGGAGGAAATAAGGAACATAAATATAGATCTATATCATTTTTTTAGTATATTGTGTAAGCCAAAGTGACAAAAAAAAATTACCAAAGAATCCTTCACTACAATAAAAAATAAAAGCACCTAAGGAGAGGAATGTTCTGGTACTGTGAGCATTGTTCATTGTTAGCATTGGTTATCAAAATGAAAATTTATTCTATTACACAAATGGGCCAAAACAGAAAAACTACATTTTAATGGATTTCAGAAATATGTTTGATGATGTTTAACATTTGTTTTTGATTAAGGTTCTCAATTAAATCTGCTCCAGAACATTTCATTAGTAAGTGATAGATGTAGAAACCTATTTTTATTAAAAGTAAAATTCCCTTTCCTAATGTAAAAGAGAAAATCTATTTTCAACTAAGAGTTAATGTCATGCTTGATGGAAATACACTGAGAAGTCAATAAGAAAAGGTGATGTCGTTATCATTTAACAAAGTAATGCAAGTTTGATTCAAAATAATGAAAGTTTGGCGAATTTTAAATAAAATTATAAGTGGTTATCATTTGTGAGTACTATATGCTAAAATATTTCAATCTATTAAAATACTAAAATTAATTCATAAAAGTATAAGTAAAATAAGGCAGCAAATTATAAAAGAATTTTACATGTATTTTAATGTCAATACTGATCAAAAGATAATGGCTAAAGTTTTATTCATGATAAAAACAAATATGAATACTTCAGTAATAGTGTGGAGAACAAGCAAAAACTAGTTCTTTCTGAAATTATTTAAGAAAAATTGAAACACCATCATCAACAACAAAAAACCATTTGGAGCACTTTGTTACTAACTAGAAGCCTCACAATTTTCAACATTACACATTCCTTTTGAATTAAATATCAACCATCACAAATGAAACTACAAAACATCTGTATTGGTATTTTAAATTGTGGTGTGTAAACTTCATAAGGTTGATGTCAAGGACAAAGCCTTCCAAAAGATTGGTAGACTTTATTTAAAAACAATAATAATAGCCATAATCCTTTAAGGCACTGATTCTTAATGGAGGAGAGGTAGTGATGTCAATAGGCTGGTTCTCCTGATGGGAATCTGTGTGTGTGTGTGTGTGTGTGTGTGTGTGTGTGTGTGTGTGTGTATTTAGGTATGTATGTGTATGTGTGTATGTCTCTTTATAGAAAAGGAGACAATTTTCAAATTATTCTTACTTCATATAACTTTTACATTTTAATTGTCATCCCCTGAGTGCTTAGTGTGAAACATGCCGTGATCTTATGAAATAGGCATCATTATTTTCACTTTGCAAATGAAGGCTGAAATGTTAAGAACTTATAATCACCATTATAATGAAGGTAATATTACCAGCAGTGTGTATTTGCTCTGCATTGCATATTGTGCTTAGTACTTTGTACAAATTCTCTTTTAAGTAACACGGTAATTCTATGAATAGGAATTCCTACACTAATATTCAGATAAGTAATGTGAGACTATAGAGATTACATAACTTGACTAATTTGTCAGCAGCAAGTTAGAATTACATGTATCTGCTTTTACCTAGGTCCTCCCTGATCAGCCAGGGCTATGAGGTATTAGTCATACTACTTCAACTAAATTGAAAGTTTCAAATAACATTAAAAGCAGGAATAATACCTTTATGTTTTACAGAAACAAATCTTTGTTTGGAGATATGGAGACATATTGACTTAAAACACCTATAAGTTCTAAAATTAGTGTCAATATTTTTATAAATTATTTTAAGTGACCAGAAACATAATATAAAAGCAAATAAACATACACATAGGAAAGAACAAAATGAATTCTCATAAAAATGTGTACCTGAATTAGAGAATGTATTCCAAAGCTTAAATCTTATGAAAAATTGCAAAACACAGTTCTTTAGCATTTGATAGTCTCTAATTATAGAACATTACTACAAAGATCTCCAGGAGTCAATAAGACATAGGAAGTTTGAGCCATTCCTGGCAAGCACCATGTGTCACTTGCCCCTAGAACTTGTACTATGTCTTGCTATTTCATCAGGTGAGCCAAAGATGGTACCAAGGGAACAGCTAATTCCCTCTGCTCTCCTGATGCCAGCTATTAAATGACACTTTTCATCACTACCCAAATGCTAAGGAACTGAGCAAAGCAACAACTCTGTTTACATTGGACATGCGATACTTCGATAAGCTCAGAGCTTGCTTAATTGGAGGTACTAGTCATGCTGCTTACTCTACTAGTCATTCGAAGTAATGTTATCTGTCCACCAGACTGATACTTTAATAAATCAAATAGAGCTGGTATTATATACATATAACTTCAATTGTTTTACTAACAAAAAGTTTTTTTGAACATAAAAGGAACATTTCTATTGGAAAAAAAAATAGAATCTTGTCTATGTATAGTTTTTATCTGGAGATTGCCATCTAATCTAAGGAGAGATATTGAATTTATAAAGGGTGTGAACAAGTATTTAATTATGAAAATTTTGTAATCATTTCCTTAAAAAGATGCTTTTCTTTATTTTACAGTACCCACTTCAGCATAAAAGAGATCTAAGAGGAAGAACTGTGTAGTATGCATGAGCATACTGTTACTGGCAGGCTAATCTGAAAACACCCTCATTAAAACTGTATGACATTTATACTAATGTTCCAAATTATCTAAAGTTTTAACTTAGTGTCGGACACCTTATGAAGAACTTTATATATTCTCACTTGAGATAATTCACAAAACAACTCTTAAAACCTAAAGGGCCAGGTGTCCTAACCTGAGAATCTCTGGTGGTAGGCAGCAAGGTTCCCTTCACAGCTAGTTCTTCCGAGTCTATCTTTGGTCATGATTTCTCTGTGGTTAGTTGTGTTCCCACGTGCTATGCTTTCCCTGGGTTAGCATTGACATGAGCTCAGCTTTGAGTAGAGAGATTCCACAAATCAAATCTCACACGCCCATGCAGTGATTCTCAACCTGTGGGTCCCGACCCCGGTGGGAGTCAAAGGACCAAAACACAGGGGTCACCATAACATCAGGAACTGTATTGCAGGGTCACGGCATTAGAAAGGTTGAGAACCACTGTAGGCATTAAGTAATGAGGGAAGTTGGCAAATAGCTGACATTTACACTGGCACTCTTCAATCCGAAGCTGTGCTTTCCTGCTATTCCTGGTACGGCCTCAGAATCCTTCACAGCACAACACTTCATGCACCCAACCTATATTTTCATCCCCAAGGTAATGTTCCCTAATTCTCAACAATTACAGGGGCCCGGCAGGATGGCTCAGTGGTCTAAAGCGCCTGCTTAGGAAAGCTTAGGCAGCTGCAGGGACTGCAGTTTGATCCCTGGCACCACATGCTGCACCAGCCCTGCCCTCAGGGCAGGCTGAGCCGGCCATGAAAATGAATGAATAAATAAACAAAAGTTCTGAAACAAGAAAAAAAAAATAAATAAAATGAAATAAAATAAAACAATTACAAAATCACAAAAATATTTAGGTGACTCTAAAATAAATAAATGACTCTAACTTTAACTATTGATGATTAGTAACTTAGCGTTCAGATTTTCCCCATTCTTGAATTCAGTCACACAATTATCTTCCCCAAATCCACTTTTTTTGTGTGTGATATTTCTTTGTTTAAATACCTTCACTACTTCTCCATGTTAATGCAAACATCTTCTCTGGTATGCAAGACCTGAACCCATGAAGCAAGGCCTCATTTTGGTCTCACTTCCTTCTATTCGCCAACAAGAACTCCATTTCCAGACAACTAGGGCAATTCATTTCCTAACATCAGCCTCTTCCCTTGAAAGTGCTCTTCTAAATTCTATGCTCCTACAAAGAAGTTACCATATTTTTGGCAAATTTTAATTTCATCAAGCCAAGAATATAGTACCTTGTTGACATTATAGGTAATCAATAGGGATTTCTTGAACCTTATGCCTTGACAAAATAACTAACTATAGAAATAATTTATTATGTATATTTTCAAAATTTACTGCCTTTTCTATTTTACATAAAAATAAGAAGCAAATTATTTGCTAGAGTCTTAGTGCAGACAATGAACTTAAATTGCAGTTCGCCTTCTGACTTTTCATTAGCGGTATTTAAGTAATTTCAAACAAATTACTACTTTACTTTGTTTCATAGATCTCAACATCTATTTGAACTATTACTCTGTTTATTCAGTAAGAGTCTCCATATCTATTCAAATTCTCTTTGTGTAATGAACAATTCACAAATACACAATCTTCCCCATCTTTAATGTAAGTAAAGATTATTTTCTTGTTCTCAAAGGGTCTATTTTTCTTGACTTTAGAACAACTTGAATCATCTTTCAAGAATCATTCTCCTTCTTGTACAAAGAATAGAATACAGAAACCAATGCAAAAAAATCAAAGATTAGTGAATTTCTGGGTATGTTAAAATATTATCTTGTATTTTTCACAAAACTTGCATGCTGGTTTCATGCCTAGTGTGATTGATTAAGACACTTGGTACTTAGCTGTGCTTGTGTGGATTTCCCATTTGTCAAAACTGTCTGAATTAGTCTTTAGTCTCTAACTGAACTGTTTTGCAGTGGGATCTATAAACAATTCTTAAATATATCAAGGACATTCTAGGAGGTGATGTGTACACCAGCTAATTCAGTGTCATGAGTAGACATGATGAAATCTCGATTTCTTCATCCAAGTCAGAGCTACCAAATAAAGTCAGACTTTGAGGGGTGTGGAGAAGCAATCCTGAATGAGTGATCTTTTGACTTGCAGTAGACCCAGAAGTAGTAGTTCAGTTTTAATCTTTTCAGCATGCAGAGCTTACTGACACCGAGTGAGTAAGTAAGTGGTGGTGATGAGGGAAAATCTAAAGCCTTATTAAAATTAATCAGGCTATGCTTTTCCGTGATCTAAGCACAGCTTGCCTCTCACATAGCACGACTGCAATATCTTACATCGTGACTCACCACTGATACATAGAACCATGTCATGCACCTCTTTCTGTCTGTTTACATCATGAGAGTTTATTCCTTCCCCATTTTTGGCAATTGAAAAAGCATCTTTCTATTACTTCTTAGGTTCTCCTGGCTAAAAAAAAAAAAATCTATTTTTAGAATACTCCAATATACTGCAGCAAAGACTAGAAAGTTTACAAAATAGTGGGTGAATTTGCAGTTGAAGGCCTAGACTGATAAATGATAACCACAAAAATCCCACATGTGAAGAAAACTCTGTTCTTTTAGGGAAGAGAAAGGCACTAGGGGAAGATTAGATCTAAAGTTTTCCCAAAGGCTTATGCCTTGAAAATTGGAAAAAGACCAAACTCTGGAAACTGTTAAGATTTTTTTAAAGGGATTAGGCCTGAAAGCAGGCTGAGGGATTGCTACTCTAAACCATGAGATGGATTGTACCCAATTGATATCAGATGTCTACAGTTAAACACCACGTAATCTTTCCATTTTACTTTTCATGATACTGACAGGCAAATCGGAATCCATTTTTGATGTCCTTTCATGGCAGATACTGGAGAATCTTCCCTGCCTTTTATATGTGGTGTTTATGACAAGTCATGTTTTCTTTGAAAAACCATAGAAATCAAATGTATTCAAACATAGGAAGGACCAGAAATTACCCAATAAAGATGTTACCCATTCCTAGACTGAATCTATAGCTTGAAAGTATGCCAAAGGAAATTTTTTAAAGAATACTTTAGTATAGCTGTATTTTCACTTGCCAGAGAATAATGTATTGCTTATCCTCATTAGAAAAATTACAGGCACTTACAATTTAATAAAAAGATTAAAATGAACAAAATTATAAAAATGAAAAATTACTTGACAATGTTTCGTTCAGATAGCCATTTGTATTTTTGCAGGTTATTCTTCCAACTCTAGTCAGACATAAGCAAGAATAAATGTATATCCAAGTTTACACATGTAGGACAATATTAGTCAATCGTTTTTCATTCCATAATATTAGAATTTTTTTCTTGTAAAATCGTTTTTACATGACTATATAGAATTATATTGGACTCATGTACATTTAAAATGATGGATGTTTTCAATTTTTGCTATTGTAAATAAAATTTTCATAAACAAGCTTCAGGATATAAATTGGCAGACTGACACAGTTGTCTTTCTGAGGTAAGTTATTACCTCAGATTTCTCAGATAAAGGACTGTTTGTTTAAAATATTGATACATGACATCTAAGTGCCCCCAAGAAGAATTTATTAGTTCACTTCTAAGGCAGTGAATGAAAACAACAGCTCTGATGTAGCTCAACATTTTAGCACCAATTTGTAGACTCCATTTGTTGAGAAGAGATAGAAGGTTGACCTATGTTATGATTTAGATCTAAATGTCCCCCCAGTTCCCACGCATGTGAAAGGTAATCTAGTCATGTGGGTACTCTACATTATACATCTGAGGACTTAGCTGTGGATGATTGAGCTCCACGTGCTGCTAAGAGGTGTGGCCTAAGCAGAAATGGGTCTCAGTGGGCAGAACCTACAAAGGAGTATTCTTCTCTGTAGCTCCACCTTTCCCCCTCTATTTTGTGGCTGGCACGGAATGAGTACTTTTCTTTGTCCAGCATCTTCTATCACTTTGTGTCAGCCTTGGAACCAGCTGCCAATGGGCTGAATTCTCTAAAAACTATAGGCCTGAATAAACCTTTCTCCCTTTGAGTTATTGGACATTTGGTTCCAAGGACAGGAGGTGACTAAGACAGCCTATAACTGTGCTACCACCTCTTGGATTCTCCCTCTGGGTCTCTGACTCTTGAGCAGTGTGTCTGAACTCCTGAGCCACGGAGCAGGCTCATAACGCCGGCAAGATACCACAGCATCAACTCCTGAAATAGGGCTGGGACTAAGGTGAGTAAAGCAAAGCACCCAGAGCATGAAAGAAGAGGAAGCCTACTCTCAGATTTGCATAACTGTCCTTGCAAAAGCCTGAGTTTGGTTTACTTTAGTTCACACTGTAGAGCCTTGTCTGCTTCCCCTATTGCTAACACCATTTCACCCGGCAAGGACTGCTCCAAGTTTGTTACTACCAGAGGACTTCCAGTCTGTGCAGCTCCAATTTGTTCTTCTTCTGTCCCATCTTCTAGTCATTCTTCTGTCCAAACTGCCTCCGTGTGGATTTCAAGCTCCAGCATGACACAGAGACCGCTGAAATCCTACAGTGACACAAAGTTAAATCACTGTAACAAATTCCTTTATTCAAACACACACACACACACACACACACGCATGCACGCACGCACTCACGCATGCATGCACGCACGCACACACACATGCCACATTCCAGAAAACTAATTATGGCAAATAAAGTTACACATCTCTATTATATGAAAAATATATAAAAAATATTCTTAAAAGTCAAGAAAAATAGATGATCAATGGTGTTACAAACCAATAATTTACAAAATAACACAAATTTAAAGCTTCATAATCAAAGAAATGAATATAAACAAAAATTAAGCATTATTTTTCACTCGTCATATGGGCAATGGTTATAGGTAAGTATTCTCTCAGGCCCACTATCTCTCTCTCTCCTCCTTAGGAGAGAAATCCTATGATGTACTTTATATAAACTGATGAAACTCACTACTTCATCTTATTACAATAATCTAAAAAACTCCAACTACTTATTTTTACTCGCTACAAATTTTCTGTAGCTAATTCTACCATCATTTTGCTGAAAATTGCCTATTGCTGTCCCTCCAAATTTTCATTTCAAGCATCTTGTCTTCTATCTTGCCTACACTTTCTTTTCTAATGTTTGCATTCTGCTAAGTCTTTTTAATGGGCACTGTGCCTTGTGGGACATCTTGATGACAAGCATTCTGTCGTCACTGAAGCAGTAAGTCAATTAGGGATAAAAGGATTATAGCAGCAAAGACTTAAATTAAACTTAAATAATGTCCTCACAAGAGCAGCACTTTGCTGCTCAAAAGTTTTCACACAGAATAGCCTAATATCTACCCCAGCTCCCAGATTTAACTTCCAACACCATTGTCCATCCAAAAATATCTGGTGAGTATGACAGTGGCTGAATCCATGTTTGTGGGAATATTGTTGTTTCCATAAATCAATAATTACTTTTTGTTTTTTTAAAGTACTTAAATAACAAAAGATCAACTTAAGGTTTCATGTGAAGACTTTTCATAGTATAAATAGCAAAATAAATAAACATAGAGACAATTAAGTCTATGAAAAGCTATTTCTGGTCCATAATGAATTTCATACAGGAGAAAATTAATATGGAATATATTTCATACTTCCTGTTATATAGTGGTTACAATGAAAAATAAAGATAGGAAGAACATAACATAATTACCTTTTTAACTTCATTTTTGTAAGTGTGGGGAATTGTTGGTAGGGTTTGTTCTGTACTCATACTCCTGTCTCTGAAAGGCATTATGAAAATCTGAAGTCACCACCACTAGGCCTTTTTGGATCACAACAATGACAATTTCATATGGCAATTCAAACAATAAATATGTACCCCCTAGGTAAGAAATACAGGATTTAAACATGCAACTATAAAGCCAGAAACTATCAAAAACAGTAAGTAATGTCTTACTTTTAAATTCACCCAAAATAATCAGTTTAAAAAAAAGTGGGTAAATCGTGAGAGGCCAAAAGATAGATTAGGCCAATGGGCTAAAAAAAAGAAAAAAGTTCCCTGCACAAAATGACCTTATCATTTAGATGGCTTTGCTATTTACAATGTAAAGGTAAGAAAAATAAACATTGAACAAAGAAAGTGAATAAACAGTTCAACAAAATAAGCAGTGAATTAGAAAGACTATATGAAGGAAAACAGGATGACAGTGAAGAGAAAAATATCATTAGATATCAAGAAGTCTAGTACAGAATGCCCCAAACAAATAGTGCCTACTTGTACTGTAGTCGATAGTGTCCTGACCATGACAGTCTTCAATTTGAGGTTAATGTCCAAGTTCTTGTAGGAGAAAGACTCCCATCATTCTTTGGAGACCTGGCATCTCTCCCTTTAAGTCAAGCAGTCAAAGTCTGGCTGAAGTCTGCCAAATCTTGGCCTAGTGTCTTGCAATTTCTCATAGAGCAAAAGGAAAGAAGCCTGTAAGGAGCTTCAGGAATTTCTTACACCTGTCCCATAAGACGTTGTTACAAGACTGTTTCTCATCCTTCTTACCTTCCGGTTGAGAACAAGACTCATCACGAGCTTCCTTAGGGCACAGCCACAGGCTACCCCATAAGTCTGTGAACCGATTGCTGACATTTAGAGTTGAGTTGACCGCTCTACAGCAGCCCAGCCTACCCCTTACGTTGTGTGTCCTCTGGCCTTGTTGGTGTGGTTCCACCTTATGCAACAAGGGAAGGAAGGAACTGACACTGCGCTGCTCACTTTACAGTCCAAGTCCTTTGGGTTTACTGTTTCATCGTTGTTTTACCTTATTCATTCACCAGATGAAGCTATCAAGGTGTCTGGAAAGCTAAGAGTGCGCACTCTTTTAACACTTGTGGTCTTGTTAGCCAGTGTGCAACTGCTTTGGGAAAGTTTGATTGTTTGGGAGTCTGCCAGGCCAACCTAGAGTCAGTTGTTCTACAGCTGAAAATGAAATTCCAGCTAATCTAGAACATTATCCTTTGTGTTTTAGAAATGGCATGATTCATGACACTGCTGCTGAGATTAATGATAAAGGAAAACCATAGTTTTCCCATTTTAGCAAAAACCAAAGTAATTGCATTACTTTGTTAATATTAATATCAAAGAAGCTGAGTAATTGGGACCCTAACCTGAAGCCCTTTCTCATTTCATCCTAACCTCCTCACTGCAGCAAGCACCCACCCAATTCTTTGTTTCTTTCTCTTTTTTGCGTGTAGGTTTGGCTAGAGGTTGTTACAGCCAAGATCTAGGATGCACCCAAGCGTGCATGCGTGGCTGGGAGGTAGGACGGTGACTGCAGCACAGGAGTGGGAGGTCAGAGTTGTTCTTCTAGAAGGTGGGCCGGGTCATGCCAGTGAGTCCCTGAGGGCCGGACTCCGAATGGTGCGCCTCCATTCCTGCCTCCACATTGGCTCTCTGCTCTCTGGGTGCCATGGGTTACACCACCTTCTTCTGTCCCTTGGACCAAAATAAACCTGACTTCCTTTATTTTTAATATTTGTTTATTTACTTACTTATCTATTGCATTTTGTAGGGAAGGGTCTACAGGGTGTTCAGGGTCTCACTATTATATCAGACAAGTAGTGATCCGACTGTTTACAACCTCCCAAGAGCTGGGATTACAGGCACATGCCACCACGTCCAGTCTCAGTTGCCATCTCAGTGCTCCCCGAGCAGAGGCCGGCACGGCAGGGCCCTGTGCCTGCTTGCAGGAGCCTTAATCTACTGAGCTATTTGGCCAGCCAACCTGACTTCCTTTAAACTGTAGGTATTCTGTATTTTTTTTTTTTTTGTCCCTATGGAAAAAAGGCTAACAAATTGTTTATCAATCTTATTTTGCCTTTTCAAAGAACCACCTGTTAAATAGATCCTTTGTAGTGTTTCTTTAGCATTGATCCAATTTTCACGCTGATCTTTATTGTTTCCTTTTACTTGTTTGGCATTTGGCTGGGTTTTGTTTTTCTAGAACCTTAAGGTACATTATTAGGTAATATTTGGCATTAATTTATTCTTTCAGCACATTTGAAATCAGATGAGAGATAAAAATGCAGACTTTTAAAATCTAATATAAAGTTAATTTTTGAGGAATTTAAAACTTGAATATGTCTATTCTCTATATGTGAAGGCAGAAAACAAAATGTAGGAGTCTAAACTACCTCTCACTCCTGAGTAGGCCACAAATACTTGGTGACCTCAGGGGATTACCTACTATTAGAGCATCTACAGCTGGCTTACACCTACTTTTTTCAGACTTTCTAATTTATTTTCTTATTTATTAACTTGATAAATATTTGTTAGGCATATATTTAATGTGAAGAACTGTTATAGGCACAAAATTAGGCAATTGTTATGGATCAAACTGTAGCTCCTTATCTCAGTTACTCTTCTCTTGTTACTGGGACAAATACTCAACAGTCAAAATGAAGGAAATAAAGGCTTACTTAGCTCACACTTACTAAAGGTTTCAGTCCGTAGTTGGCTGGCTCCAAGGCAGGCTGGGACATGGCAGAGAGCAGCAGTTCATGGCGGTGAAACAGCAACAATGGCAACAGAGAGAGTCTGTCTCTCTGACTCTCTTATATCACATTCAGTCTTTCCACCCAAAGGCTAGCTATAACACTCACACCCATAATCCCAGCAGTACTAAAACCTATAATCCTAGCCTTGGACCATCCATAATCCAGTGGATCATGAGTGAATATCAAACTCCAGGAGTCCTCACTCCATGACTGCATGAGGTTTTGGGGGGACAACTAGACACAAATCATAACACTCCTAAAATTAATTTATTATATTCTTAACTCCTAATGTGGTTATATATGAGGATAGGAACATTGGACAACTATGGAAAGGATATAGTCCAGGGAGATAGCTTGGTGGCGTAAGTACCTGTCTGGCAAGTGCAAGGTCCAGGGTTTGATCCCTAGTACCACAAAAAAAGAGGGTTTAAAGATCAAATTATTTCATAAGAGTGGAATTCCAATCTCATAACATTAGTGCCTTTATAAAATACTACTTGGTCTTACTTTATACTACCTCATCTACTATCTTATAAAATATGCTTCATAAAATACCACTTGACCTTAGCTGAAAGGCCAGGAAGTTATCAGCACCTGTATAAGAAAAGAGACACCACAGTATGCGTTCACAGAGAAAAGGCCAAAGGAAGATACAGTGCGAAGATGACCGTTTGCAAGCGATGGGGAGAATCCTCATCAGACACCAATGCCATGGTGCATTAAGTTCGAATTTCCAGATAAACTGTGGTTGAGTCATTTGTTCTGGAATATACTCTTATGGTAGTGCTTGGTAACGAATATAACATTGAATAAAATAACAAATATAAAGCATATAAAAATAACAAATTATTAGAAGAAAATGAAGTGGAGGGGTAGTATGGGGATACTGGGGAGAAACAATTCAAATCTTAGCCCATGAAAAGATTCACATGCCCTTGAGGTTTCTGGTGCATACTGAGGAGGTGGCTTTACGCTTTGGCCCTAGTAACACTGCTACTTTTTTTTACACACGGATAAGTGGTCACTGAAAATCTTTTGATTACAATCTCTCTGTGGGTTCACATTTGAACTTTGGATAGAGGTAATTAACTGAACTCATTCTTGTGCGCTGTTCCCTGTTGGTCCTCTTAGGGTATGCAAAAGTTTCATCTCCACAGTGTCTTTGCTTGGCAGAGGAAAACTACTTTGATCAACTGCCAATATTCTCCAAGGAAACAGATGGAGAGTAACTGTCTTCTCCAGAATAATTGATCACCATAAACTCAATTGTTAAGCCCAAAATGATAAGAAAGGAAAACATGGGGAACGTTACTGGTAAAAGGGCACACGTTTATCATCACCTTCCCTGATATTTTCTTCTTGGTAGAAGGATGCATTATTCCTCACTCCTCTCCATCACTGTTTTCCCATGGAAGAATAGAGTACCTTATATTATTGGTAACACTGTAGGAAAATACTAGTGTGCAAACCCGTTTCTTCTTGTACCTTTCAGCAAGTCCTCCTGCTAATAGTCCATGAGAACTAAATGGTGACCTAAATTATCCCTTATAATGCTACATGTGTAAGGTTCCACTCTGTAATAGCTTAGTGCTTCCTGTGATTAGAAGGTTAAATGTGCCAAATCCTGAGGCTCATATCTGGAAAACCAACAGACAGAAATAATTTAGCCCAATCCCAACTTTATCAGTAATAAAAGTAATGTTTTGATCTTTCATATCCCCTATTCTGTGTCTCATTTCTAAATAGTTTCAAAATTATACATAGGACAGTGCATAATTAGCTGGACTTACTTAAATTACCGATATCAGCAGTTTCAATCCCACAAAGGCTGTGGGTACAAAGACTACAGATACTCTGATTTAGATAGATTTAAGTATAATTACATTTGAAAGTATGATAGCTCAACTATTTTTATTGCTCTTGCATATATCCTGATATATTTGCAACCCTGTATCTAATGATTACTGCCAATCTTTAAAAATATCCCAAAGTGTATAATGACATGTTAAATTGTCATAGATTACAGAATCACACAAAGTGTTCTTATTACTAGCACTAAATGTGAATATACTTCTTTGCACATATTTTCAATTATTTTCACATTGCCACTCTTTAGGATATATTTACTGGATAACTATGCATTAAAGTTAAGACTGCATTAAAGCAAGACTGAATAATTTTACTCTTCAAGGTCAAGAATGAAGAATGGAGTTGTTTAGCATCTCACAGGGACAAACAAAAAATAGAAACATGGTAGGTTATGGAAGATTTGCCCTGTTTTTTCAATATTAGATATGAAACTGGTATTCAGACATCTCCTGAAAGCTTTCCTTTCAGTAAGGAGCTATGGCATACCAACCAACTTCAGTGAGAGTGTCACACATATGTCTTCTTCATGCCAGTCCTTCATGGTTTGCCACAATTTCATGGTTCCATTAATGGAAAATCATGTTTAACCAAAACTGGTAACTTAAAAATGCAAACAAAACTCCAGAACTAAAGCTTTACTAAAAATAAATGCTGCAAGTTTTCTAAGAGAAGCTATGTTAATCGTGTGACTTAGGTTCACTGATTATGTTCTAATACTTACCAAGAATACAAAATATGTCATTTGACGTAACTTGTATAGAGTTTCAGTAACTATTTTTTGTCCAATTTTGTAGGCCATCACTAAAGTGTATAGATCTGACAGTGAGCTGAGAGACCAGTGGCCACAACCGTATCTCCAATGCAGGAATATGAATTCATCTTTTGGAAGGCCTAAATAATTGAACTAAATGGTTAGCCATTCAAAGACATATATTCATCAGCAGAGAGGATTTCTTTCCCAGTCCAAGTTAATAAGATTCTGTCCCTTGAGCTGAAGGAGAAATCACACTTAGTAGTTAAAGTGGGCGAAGGGCATGGTGGCGCACACCTGTAATCCCAGCACTTGAGAGGCTGAGGCAGGAGGATTGGTGCGAGATCAAGACCAGCCTGGGCTACAAAAGCGAGCTCAAGGCCAGCCTGAACTGCATAGCAAGACCCTTTCTCAAAAAGACAAAAAAATAAAAAATTAAGTGGTCACCATACATGAAAACTTATGTTGCAGGGCCATATAATGTACTTAACACATTATTTCATGAGCTTAATGCTTGAGACTGAGCGAGGTAGTCTTATTTTAGTTTTACAAATATGAAAATTGACTTTTATAAAGGTTACGTAACTTAAGACCACACAGCAGGTAGTCAGCACAGCTGAGAGTTAAACTTCCGTAGGCCATCTTGTTTTCTCCATTGTATGAAGTCCTTCTGATAAGACGCTACTCCTGTCAGTCCTCACCTACAAACTATTGTACTATGAGAAGCCTTTTGTGGTGGCTTATAGAATGGCAAGTTATTCAGTCTCATGGAGGATTTGAAGATCTTCTCCTTCATTAACCATAACCTCATTGTCGAAATGAGTGACATAGAACCATATATTACACTCGGTTTTCTACAAATATCATAAACATCTAAGCATTTATAAATATTTAAGAATTAAGTTATTCATACAAGCTATGTAGTCTGCTAATCTTACAGAGATATTAAGATCAATACTTTAGTCAGATACAAAAGTTACATGTTCTGTTATATAGGTCTTGCTTTAACTTGGCCTTAATCACCCAGCAGAAAAGTTTAACATGAGGCATAAAAAATAAAGCAAGGTTAGTATGCTGAGCTATAAAAAGCTCAAGTCAACAGCTTCTGACATTGCCAGTTTTGCTGATAACCCACTACTATTATGGAATATTAGACTATGCATACAACTACTTTCTCTTGGTTCAATGAGAAGAAATACTTGTACCAATAGTGTTTAAAAAATTTATGTCTACATCTTGTACTCTGAACAACTACTATGAAGACAACAATATGCATTGTATTGATTACTGTGGCTGTCCTACTGACATATTTTGAAACTGTCTCATTGTTATTTTTTATTAAAAGTAATAAAAAATTTAAAAATAAAAAAGATAAAGGATGAAATGTATGGTGTGATATAATCTCTCTAAAAGTAAATGTTAATATATACATATATAAATTTATAGAAAAGATATCTTCATTGTTTGTTTTTGTTTGTTTGTTTGTTTGCTTTTTGTCTTTTTGAGACAGAGTCTTGCTATGCAGTACAGGCTGGCCTTAAGCTTACTTTCTAGCCTGGGCTGGTCTTGAACTCGAAATGATCTTCCTGCTTAACCTCCCAAGTGCTGGGATTACAAGCATGCACCACCACACCAGGCTTGAGGTACCTAAAGTTTTAGCATTAGTTTATAGTTATCTCTTCAGGAAAGGGAAAAAATTAAAAGAAAGCAAAAAGAAACAGTCATACATTCTCTTGTGTTATTTATCTAATAAAAAGACACTAGAACATTCAATATCCCAGTCATTAAAACATAGAAGTATATATTTTCTGTATGAACTGTATATATTTTGTCATGTTTTGGACTTTTTTGCAATGGGAACAATATAATGCAGCACACATTTTATAATAGTATTTTATTATTACAAGTACAGGAAACCTATCCACACACTAAACACTAAAGAATCCAGCTGATGTTCTAGACCTCATAGCAATACTTTCCCCATATGAAACTGGAAGCCTAGAACCTACAGCGAATTCTCATGTGGCCCACTTCATAGATCTGTATTGTAAAGGACCAAAGGTCAGCGGCGGAAGCTAGAAAGTCTATGCCACCCAAATGAAGGTTCTGTGCTAGCAAGCTGAGGGATATGAACTAAAGCCAGGAAGAACTGCCCACAGTAAGCGCCAGAGCTCTCCCAAAAATACCGCAGCCATCCTCAGCAGCAGTGAGTTCTCAAGCTCCTCCCGTGATGAAAGCTGAGTTCCCATCAGGAAAGCCTATGTGGCAAGGTTCTTCCTGAGGCTAAGCAGTGCAACATCTTCCGCTCTGGAGCCAGGAAGCGATGCTCTAGATCAGGACCCAAGCTTTTCCAAAGTTCATCAAGAAGTCCAGCATGCCAAGGTCCTCCAACAGAACAGCCTAAGAGACACAGCAGCCTCCAACAGCTTCTCCAACCAGCATTCCCATTCCTAACAGCATTTTAGCAGTAGCTCTTGTTCTGCCTTTATGCTGCTGGCAACAATATTCAAAGGGGCCTCTCACGCTCAGCACCACCCGAGTAGAGTCCAGCTGAATAGAGTAAGTTGATCGCCAGTTAGAAATCCACTATATGAATCTACAATGTTTAAAATAACTTGGTTATCTCCTTGGGGACCTATCTGTATTTGTAGATAGGATTTGTGGTCAATATTTGCGTTAGA
>PVJA010001062.1:100582-138032 GCA_004027025.1 Myocastor coypus | reverse complement strand
GGGACTGTCTTTTGATTCGTAGCACTGCATGCTATTCCAGCCCCACCCCCGAGCACACTGAGCTGGCCACTGAGACCGGGTGTGGTGGTACACACCCATAATCCCAGCGCTAAGGTGGCTGGCAACAGGAGAATCACTGGAAGTCTGAGCTGCATAGTAAGACCCTGAACCAAATATATTGCTTAAAAGAATTGTTTCTTCGCCTATTCTTTGGGGTCCTTTTATGGTGATGTCTGGTGCAACAGAACAAAAGCAGCGCCAAACCAGAAACGACAGTAGGTTATCAGGTGGAAGTGGGACACTCTTGGGAAAGAATTCTTACCTAGAATGCAGTTTCTTCATGATTATTTACTTGTACCTCAAGGAGAGATATTTAATTATAGCCCAAGAGACTTTTGGATCAGCAGTTCCCTGGCTTCGCTCTCCTCTTAGAGTCCCCTAGGCAGCTTTTAAAAGCTCTCCTTCGAGACCTCAACTTGGATGATTCTGATCCAGTTGGCTGGAGCAACCCTAGGGTCGCAATCCTCAGAATGCCCCAAGTGAGTGATATGTATACCCCGGGACACTGGCTTGTGCCTCCTGGTCTAAAGCACTCTCTCTTCTTAAGCGTGGCCCCACCATGTATGGAAGACAGACTGTGGGTCAGACTGTCACCTGAGTACTTTGCAGTCTGGTTCTTGACACCCCTGTGGAAAGGTTGCTCTCTTAAGTTAATAGGGGACTGGTTTGCAGCAGTTTCCACCTTGAAATAATAAGCACAGTAACTCCTAGTTATTAAACCTGGCTGGCCTGAAGCACATGTTTAGTTTTCTTACTGGACTCTTAAGTTATTTTCATTTTTGTTCTTATGCCCAGTTCTGGTGACCATCTCAGCACAGGGCCAGCACAGCATGTGGTGCAGGGGATCAAACCCAGGTCGTCGAGCTTGCCAGGCAGGAGCTTAGACCACCCAGGTATCTCCCCGGCCCTCCCTTCCATTCTTGAGTGGGGGAAAGGAGTACAGGAAAATTGACTTGGGACTTCAGTGTGGGCGGTACGAGCCCAGGTCCGGGCCCCAACGATGGTCGCCTCCCTCTTGGATCCCTTTTACCCCTGGAATCAGTGATGAAGCAGTGACGAGGGACCTGGGAACCTGTAGTGGGAAGGTCAAAGGAACGGGCACGCCCTGAGGGGGGCGCACAGCCCACAGCGCTGCAGTGCAGTCCAGCTCATAGAGAGGCACAAGGCAGCTTGCAAGAGCCCTGAAGAGGGACTTCGGAGCAGACCGGCAGCAGTGCTGAAGGGAGCAGCGGAACCACGGGCTTGGCAGGCACATCACGGGAAACAGAGCGAGGCTGCGTGTGCGCTGCAGATTGGTAGAAACACGAGGCGAGGCCTATGGGCTCACCGATACCCAAGCACTTGGTCGAAAGCAGTCGCCACCTCAGATGTGACCCAGGCAGAGGAATGAGCAGGTGCCACGGGACTCCTGCAGGGGTGTGCCAGGCGGCGTCCATCTCGGCACCACCTCAAGATAACCCTTGCGTTTCAGTGACGGAGTCATGCGCAGTGGTGGCCCGCACTGCCTTTCAGAGCAACTCAGGTCTCATTTGGCCTCTGTGAAGGCCAAGTTAAAAAAAGGCGGGGAGCTCCAGGCAGTGGAGGGAAAGGCCTGGTGGGCTAAACCCTGCAAGCAGACGGAGAGCCGGGCCCTGGGTCGGAGATAGGGGCCCGAGCTGTATCCCGTGCCACCCATCACAGGAAGGGCGAGAGATGCAAGCGCGGGTGTTACAGTCACTGCGGAGCTGTCTGACGGGAGGGCGCCTTCCCGTGACCACGGAATGCCACGTTTCAGAAATCCTACTCTTGAGGAAGCTGAAGAGGTGGTGCCCAGGTTTCCATCGCTGGAACACCGACAGAATGAACTAGCACATCTCCGAGCTGTCTACACTGGAAGATTCAATTGACCTGAAGTTGATGGCGCTCATCTGGGGAGCAACAGCTACTTTTAATAGCCATAACTTTAGTTCATTGTAATAGCAAAAATGTAGATTTTTTTTTTTGAAGAATGTACAGACTACACATCATTTCTAGACATTTAATTTTTTCCACAGACAGCCAGCTGAAAAATCTTATTAATCCACTGGAAAACTATTGAGAATTGTTTATGAGAATTCTGTCATTAACAGTAACATCCTGTGCATTGCTGGAGAGCTCTGCAAGACAGAATACATTGACCTAAGTGGTCCCAGCCAGTCTGATTAGGAAAGTACTCTTCACAGAAAATAACGAGATGCCGGGATGCAGATTACTTACATTTCTTCTCATTGTGCACCATACCTCAACAGAATGTCATTTCAAATAAAGATGGAATGTATAGAATAAATGAAAGTGCTCAGTTGCTCTGGTATGGGCTTTCTGGGCATCCAAGAGGTGTTATGAAAATCAAAAAGCAGTAGTAATTAATTTTTGTAATTAAGATCAGGAAAGAATATTACAACAAATTTCCCTTAGCCCTGTTTACCTGTGCCATTCCTCGCTACAGTGTGCCAAGAAAACCATGACGTATACTGGCTGCGAGTCAAAGGAGGATGCTATTATGCTCATAAAATAGGAGGATTATAAAATTACAGCTGTGCATCTTCTTTTTAAATACGCATCTTACTTAGGAACAGCTATTCCACATCTCCATAATTTTGGATGTTTGGCCGAGAACCTTGTGCAGATCCACACATTTTTGTTCCTTTGCTCTTCTGTTCAATGAAAATCTTGACTTGTATCTCTTCAGGTGAAGCCAAAAGCCATATCTTTCTGGATCCTGCAGGATCCGAGGTTGCAACCATCAGCCAGTCCTAAGGAAGGGGCTGCTTGATGCAAAGCTTGCTCTCTTCCTACTTGAAGTGAAGCAATGCAAGGATAAATAATCTGCTCCAAAACTGTCCTCATGCAGGGTGTGTGTTCACGTTAAGCCCATTTTGTATACAACACATTAGAGACACTCTCTTGGGTAGCTTCAGAAAGTTGCTGGAACATAGTAAGGTAATGCAAAGTATATGAAGGTGATGATTTGTAGCCTTGCGATTTGTAACTCTGTTAATTTTTCCAACAGAATGCAGTGGCAGAAACGTTTATAAAATTGTTTAAGAATAAATATGATTAAAGTTGCTTTGGTTTTAATTTGGTATAAGCTCTGAATGTATGTTTCACATAAGCCTCTTTAGTAGAATCTGTACTGAGCTTCAAGTTTATCTGACATCGATGTTCCTTAAAAAGAGAGAGAGAGAGAGAGAGAGAGAGAGAGAGAGAGAGAGAGAGAGAAAAACAGAGAAGAAAAGTAGCAAAAAAAATAGAAACTACATAGAAGTTCACTAAGTAAAATGATAGGAATTCAACAATAGTTGTTATACTGCATACTGTTTGTCTTCAAATTAGTTGTTCAGATTACCAGATATAAGCATGCAAAATTGGTCAAAAATTTTAAAATGTAAAAAAAGAAAAAATAATAAGCATAAAATGTTCTTTTCTATAGACAAATAGAAATGAGCTGTGGAATTATCCAAGCTGTCCAATATAATGTATTACAACAATATGTAATAATATATAACAGCATAATATATGACATAATATGTACATATATTTCCCCCTTCTTTCTTTACTCCAGTAGTTCTCAATCTGTGGGTCAAGACCCTGATGGGGGTCGAGTGACCAAAAAACAGGGGTCGTCTAAAGCCATTCGAATCATAACTGTAACAAAATTACAGTTTTGAAGTAGCCACCAAAATTATTTTTTGGTTTGGGGTCACCGCAACATGAGGAACTATATTGCGGGGTCACGGCATTAGAAAGGCCGAGAACCACTGCTTTTCTCCTTTCCTGCATCCCAGCTGTTCCTCCGCTCTGCACAGGTCCTTTCTCTCTCACGGTTTCTGTTCTACCTTTCACATCTTATTCACTCTTTCAGGGTCTCACCCTAAGGGGACAATATGATATTTGCACACGTGCGTCTGATTTATAGGTAAAGGGGTGCAACTAGAGGCCACAGTCATAAAATGAAATACATCAGGCTCATCTTCTTATATTTAGGAAGACTGCCCTCCTGCTGCCTTCCTTCCATGCTGTGCGATAGGCAAATGTGTAGTATCTTTGTTATTTCATCATCAGCTTCCTTTTTCATATTAGACTAAAATAAAAAGGTAATGGAACTACTCTGTGTCTGTAGTATATTGTTGCTTGACTCAAAGAATCCTACATCTGAGAATGAATATATTTGCAAAACTCTAAATCACATGATGTATATATAGCGAGTTCCCTTCAACTTCAGAAGGTGTTAAAATGAGCCTTAATTCTGTGCATTCTTATTTTTGATGTTGGCAAGAAGCTTTGCTTGTCTGTGCACACATTGTGCATTACGCTAAGAAAGTGTACGAGGGGCTAACCCATACAGACAAAACGTCACTGTGAGCTCTGTGCAGGGGCAGTGTTGCAGGCAGTGAGGTCTACCCAAGGCGCTGTGTAGAGTTGGCTGGGGAGCTTAGAGGATCGAGGCTGAGGCCAATGCAAGGAATGGGCCTCAAGCCCTGGTGTGCCGTGCTGGCCCCACCTCCGGGGTACGCTAAGAGGGCAAGGAAGATTGGGCACAGTGGCAGACACCTGTGACTCCCATGCCTGGAAAGCTGAAAACAGGAGGATCACTACAAGTCCAGTCTGTGGAGTGAGACTCTGTAGACCCTGTACTAAGTATGAATAAGTAGACAGACAGACAGACAATGTTATTTTGGTTTATGGTCTTGATGTCCCAATCAAAGATCAAGTGACCCACTGTTGGAGCATCTGGCAAGGCCGGCACACCCCGCTGGGTGTCCCATTGTTTTACAAACTTGGAAACATAACAGACTGGCCTGGAGGTGTTAGAGTAATTTCTGTATGTCTCTCCCCATGGTCCTGATTAAGCTAGGTTTGGATGGAGCCCTGGAATTTGTATTTCTCAAACACTAGATGATGCTGATACAGCAGATCTGGGTTTCTCACTTTAAAATAACTACTCTACCCTGTAATAGACCTTCTGAAATAAGAGCTAATATGGTTAATGTAATAGAATGGATGCTTCTGCTATGGATCCGGGTCTCTACTGAACACTCTACGTAGTCACTGTGTTGAAATCTACAGGTCTGGACTTCCACGGAAAGCTCAAAGCTCAGGCGCACTCAGGTTTGATTGTGCTCCTCCGATGAGGGAAACGGAAGATGCAGGATTCCAGCTGCATTCCAGGCACCCTGCTGATTCACCAGTGGACCACCTGGCACTTCAACCCTAGGCCAAGGCCACATGCTTGGAGCACCAGAATTAAAAGTGACCTCGTGTGTCAGCCTTGGGACACAGTTACTAATTGTGCATGTCTTTTCCCAGTGTGCATGCTTCATATCTCTCCAGCTCTATTTTGGCGTGTGTGTGTGTGTGTGTGTGTGTGTGTGTGATACCAAGGATTGAACTCAGGACCTCACACTGGCCAGGCAAGTGCTTATTCTATTGAGCTATCTCCTCATCCCCTCCAGTTCTATTTTTCTAAGATGTATCAAGCATAAAACTGCATAGAATTTTTCTTTACTTTTTAAAGAGAATGCAAAGTAGTTAAAACAAAATACAAATGATACAGAATTATACTAAATAAAATCATAAGAACTCAACAATATTCTGTTCAGTAACAAATGTGGCAGTGCATTTAGTTTTCCTTTGACTTTTTATAGTCAAAGAAAAAACAAGAGGGGAAAAAAACCCTGCCTCTTCCAACATTATACTTCTAAAAATACTGCTCTTGTGGCAGTGGAAAGCGACTCACACCCAGCAGGCTTGTACCTATAGGAAAGGTACATGTCTGCGAACCCGGCATGCCGAAGAGGAAAATACAACACACTGCTAACATCCAGAAGCGAGCGCAATCTCTACACTTGGGGAATTTTTGAAGCATGTTTTATACCATATAAAAGGCTAGCTGTCTCCTTTTGACAAGAAGCATGGGGTGAATCTTTGAGTGATGAAATGAATCATTTTTTCAGAAGGGCTTTTGCATTTTACATTAATGTAGGAATGAACGTATGTTTTGGAGAAACATTTTTTCGCTGTTTCCCCCTCATCCAACTTTTACTCTAGAACCAAAGACAGGGTTGACACAAAGAGTTTCCACAAAGTCCTCTGAGGAAACGGCGCGATAGGTGCCCCTGAGAATGCCTGGCTAGCAGACAGCACCCAGTCCTTCGTTTTATTCTGATGAAACTTTGTGAAGGGGCAGGCACCGTGCCCATTTTCAGCAGGCACCTGAGCTTTGAGCTTTCCGTGGAAGTCACCGTATCTCAGGGCAGATGCCCCGCCCTCTATTTCTGTCCCCTGCCCTGACACGCTGCTCTGTTCCCAGGCTTCCCTGCACGTGCCTACACTAAGCCAGGGGAACCAGGGAGAGCAGCGGGTGTTTGCAATAACCTTAGGGGTTTTTATTTTTCTACAAGATGTTCCTACTCATTAAATTAAAGGAGGTGAAAAGGGTTTGCAAAACAGAACAGCAGAAACGTGGAGAGGGAACACTGTTTATGTATTTCCATTATTTGAGAAGGATGCTGGATTTGTTTTTGTTTAGGGGCAAGTTGGGCAAAACTGTTTGCACGAAATAGCGTCGTAGAATCCACAGCTGGCCGCGTATGGCGGGTGCGTTCACTGTCGTATGTAGGCATTAACGTGGTTTATCACTGTAAGTTGTACATAGATGCCGCTAGCATGCCAGCTGGTATGCCTCACCCTCTCCAGTTGAGATTCCCAAGCCTTGGCACCCCTAAATGCAGAGCCCCAGGCTTGTTGGATGTGTAGACCTCAAGCCCACGGAAGATCACCCAGGGCTGCCACGGGACAGCAGCGCTGAAGGTATGACCTCACCACATCTGTGCTGTCCCTGTGTCCTCTGGCTCCTCCTGAGCCGCTGGCCATGGTCAGAGGATAGGGTGTCCTGGGCCTGAGCGCCAGCTGCTCTCTTCTGGAGATGGTTTCCTCCCTGGGCCTCTGTGAGCTAGCCGATCTCGCCCCATGTGGAAGGCGTCATGCAGTATCCACCTCTTAGGGCTTCAGAGATCTTCCTGAGTGTGGTGTGTGTTATCAGACTGTTGAGTGTTATTCAGTTGCCATTTAGGAAAAAAATATGCGCCGAATACTATGTTCTCTGTGTTTGCATCTGAAACCCTTCATTCGTTGTAAGAATTAATATCGATTCAACATTTTGGGACCACATCGCTGACCTTTCACCCACAGGGAGCGGAAAGCCTCTTCGCCCCTCACCAGCGTCTGTGTTCTGCGTTCCAAGCTCTTCCTGACACCCTGGGGTCTTACTTGCTGGGAGCTGTGTTGAAGAGTCTACTAATTGCTTTATTACCAGGCAGTATCAATTATTGACACACTTTCCTTCCCTTCTGAGTTACCTACTTTTGTGCCTTGCCCAGTTCCCTCCTCTTCCTCACAAAGTCTCTGGCTGTAGCATCCCACTCTGTTCTGGTAAGGAAAAAGCTATGCTATGCCATACCGGTTAATATGCCCTCAACTAGCCAAACTCCGTCTTCTCCCAGGCACCTGTGCAGCTTTTCCTCGCGCCTGCATCCCCACCCACCTTCCCTTCCCCCTCCCCCTCTCTTTTAAAACTATAGAACTCATTTGAAATGATACAGTGTCACACCTTACAGGACTTTCTTCCTTCCTATCAATTTATGGATTCCATAAAATATCTTGAATTTTGTAGATTCTGTAAACTACAGCAACTGTTGTCAAACTCCTATGATTTTGTTTAGTGAAATTCTGTGTCCTCTCGAATGCCTTAAAGAAAATTGTATTCTCTTTGAGGAAAAAAAAAAAAAAAAAATCACCTAAAATTGAGATAGCAGGAAGGCAAAGTGTGGAAGATGAATTTCTGTGTGCAGCTTAAGAGCTGTGCAAAGTCTCCTAGAAAGTGAGGCTGGAAATGGGTAGATCAAAATGTGCAGAGGTGGGGAGATATCTCCATGGCACAAGTGCCTGCCTGGCAAGTGCAAGGTCGTGAGTTTGAATCCCGGTCCCACAAAAAAAAAAGAGACATTCCTGGGCGGCTCGGCCTTTGTTCTTCCTCCTTTCCGGAGCTGTCCTAGTTCAGGCATTAGTATTCTCTCGAGATGTGGCTCAGCTTAACCCTTTGTATTCGCTTCCGTCCTTGAGTCGCCCTGCTCTCACCCATTCCTATGACCCCACCTGCCAGTATCAGATCCCTCTCACCAGGGCCCTCTTCTGCTGCTGCCTTGCCACCAGGTGTGCTTTTTGAAGACACTTGTGTCACCCGCCCTTAGCTGGCAACGCTCGACTAGACTCCTTTTGTCAGCTCAGGGCGACCACTTCTAACAGGCAATCAACATTTCCCACCACTTCTTCCGTCTCCTGACCTTGGACTAAAGCACCAACAGTGCTTCTATTCTATCTGCCGGATGATCCTTCATTGCTTGCAAGAGAAAAGGCCATCTGTTATGCTGTCCTTAGAATAACTTACTTCAGATGTACTGTAGCTAAGGTGCTGCTGCATATATGCACTTATAAGTTAACACTGTTTTCTACCCTGAAGTTAGAGAATTATCAGTGAATAGACCTCAGTGAGGAATCCATAGCAATCAATGGGCTTCTCAAATACCGGTACTCAAATCCTTACCATCAGGTTTGGGTGTTGGCACGTGTAGTCACCGATGAAAGGCATGGGGTTAGGATATATCTGGTCAGCGTTATCACCAAGGCATCAGCACCTTCGTGTAAGAAAGACATCAGATTCTGGAGCGTGCTATGTTTCACTATTCTGACGGTGGTGGTGCTCAAGGCTGAAGGGCTGAAGCTCCATGCACAGCCCAGACCAGCTCCAGAGTACTCAGCTCTGGTACTGACGTGGACACTGGCTGTCCCCACTGGCCACCCCCACTGGCCATGCTGCCACACTGCTCCTGAAATGAGCCTTCTGCTCCCCTGCATAGCACAAGGTCAGCTCCAGGACCCAGTAACAGGGCTTGAAGCTCTGCTCATCACAGACTGAAGCTGTGTGACCTGTGTGTTTGCTGAGTGCTGAGAACTTGGGATGAGAGCAAAGCGGGGCTTTAACCAGATTCCTTTAAGCAGGCGAGGGCTTCGGGGATGGCTCATCTCCAATGCACTCCCAACCATCTTCAGACAGATAGCTCCTGACTGCGCTGGTCGGTTGCTGGGTTCATTCAGAGCTGACAGCAGCCCACCCCTCCTAACCTCCTCGGCTCATGCGCCTTCCACAGCTCCACTCACACCGGTTACTTTGCTCTTGAAAGCTGCGAGGTGGGGCATGTGGAGACCAAGTGAGCTGCTGGGATGAAGGAGACTGCAGGATGCCGTGGGACGGGAGAAACTGGGAGTCCAAGACGCAGCTCAGTACGAGATACAGGATTGCTTAAAGCTCACATTAACTTCAGCCTTAATAAGCAATCTTACACCGTCTGATATACAATTTCCGAGATGAATTACTATGTCTAAATTATATTGGAAAGACATAGTCATTTAAACAAAAGGATTTAAGTAATTCTGTTCCAGATACCTATGTGCTGAGGGTTCTCAGTTACTTTAAAGACAGTAAAGTGAAGACAGATCCCACACAGCTATGATTTTGAGGTTGCTTGAAAATATCATTAATCCTTTACAGTCCTGTCTTGAGAAAATATTTCTACATCTGTTTGAAATTTTGCCTTGAAGAAAGCTTACGCTATCTGCATAATCTTAGGTTACTCTCAAACCTCCGTTCATATTCCTAGTTATACTAAAGACGCGCAAATCCATTGCATGCTTGTGTTTAGGAAACTGCAAAACCAGTTTCCCAACTAAGCTTTATTTGATTTTCCTCCCATGAGGATATTGGCTCTTATTGAATCATTTTTCCCTGTGAGTTTCTCTAAACTGCTGAAGAAGTGTTAAAAATAGAGCAGAGATGCCTCAAATTATGTAGAACCATGGAGTACATTTCTTAGTTATGAGCTACAGGAAATTTGCTGTTGTTTGTCTCTTCTATGGAATGCCTAAAAATCAGATGGACTTCATTGAAAGACTCTTCCGTCATACAGAGCATTTGATTATTTTTAACAACAATAATGTACTTAATAACATCTGCAAATATAATGATGTCTGGGAGAGAGAGAGAGAGAGAGAGAGAGAGAGAGAGAGAGAGAGAGAGAGAGAGAGAGAGAGAGAGAGAGAGAGAGAGAAGGAGTGTAAGAAAGAAAAGAAAGAAGAAGAAAACCCGGTCTGGTTTGTTTACACAGTTAACAGCAGAGTAATGCTCAGTAGGATGATGGCAGCGCTGCCTTCAGGGTAAGCCTTGATGTTGCTTTCCCTGGCCGGTGTCAATGAACAGCGCTGGCTTTTGCCAAAAAACTCCAATGCCTGGCTGCTTCCCACCAGGGCCCGTCTGTCCCCGAGAGCAGTGTGACCCTGGGGCCTCTCTTCCCAAACATTTTCATCACCCCACTCACATCAACATAAACAACCATAAGAAAAACAGTCCTGGAGGTAGTGTCGCTTGCCTGCCTCATGTGTCTGTGCTCAGTCCCAGCAGCCTCCAGGGCCGCCGCCTTGCTGCACATGATAAGCAGGAGCCCGCTGAGCACATGCAGCGGGGCAGACGCCTGGCCGCTGTGACAGCACCTCGGTTCAGCCCCAGCCCCGGCTGTCCACTGTGGCCTGGCCTCTGTCTCCTCTCCACACTCATTTTCACTGGGCAGGCTCAGGCAGGGCTGCATGGCTTTGGCCTTGAGCACCTGGGATAAAGCCTTACAGATCACCGAGACACTGCATGGCTGTCCCTGCCACCAATCCCAGACTGACTTCTCTTCTCAGAATTTCTGTTCCCTCGAACTGCCTTTCTCCATTTCCATGGCTTCTAGTAGACCTGATTTGCCATTCCAGTCAAGGCTGTCCCATGCTTTCTGATATATTTCAATTATTTTGGCTTTCCTAAATCTCCATGAAATAGAGGGCGAGCTCTTGAATATATATAATAAGACTTTTTTTTTTTTTTTTTAAATGTGAACCACTGGAAATTCATGGCACTCTCTGCCATGAGGTGCTGCATTTTACTTGATGAACCCCACATGAATATACAAATGAAAAGCCCGGGGAGTCATTCCCTAAAAGCTTTGCTTTGTGCCTCAGAGAATAATGACGATTCTAAGAAGTGCCACTCCTGCAGGCCCGGCAGTAGATTACCACGACGCCTGCTTGATGGATGACAGTGTCATTTGACACCAGCTACAGTTGCAAGAGGAACAATATGTTCATTCTCTCTGTGCCCCGTATAAGATGCCTGGGCTCGGAGACCAATCCCCAAAATGACATTGATGGATCAGTCCCCGGGGAATTTTCACTGTGCCTCTTTTTACACCTTCACTCATGCTGCATGGGGCTCTTTCTCTAGTGGGCTGTGTTCATGGTGGTGTTATTATGTTCTAATGAACTTAGCTTTCTAGAGAAAGGCGTACAAATCTAGTTAGACAAACACTTGACCCTCAGTGTCTCTCATTTTCGAAGGTCTCAACCCCTGCCATAGTGCTAGCCGCCTCTCTGAGCACCTGCTTGGTGCATTTAGGCATGCGTGCACTATGTTCTATATTAAGTGTTGAGGGCCTCAGACCACCCACCCTTGCTAAGGGTGTGCAGGAAAGTGTAGTAACCAGGTTTATATGACATATTAAATGCACTGACATCGTGGCTTGGATTCCTCCATGAGAAACCAAGCAGAGCCACAAACAAATAGTCCCAGAGGTGCGCCAGAGCCTTTAGCCTTGGCAGTCTTCTGTACCCAGTCAGGAAGGTGTGGGATTCTGAAAAGGTGAGCTGTAAGACCTGGAGAGGGAGGCCAGGGCACAAGAGTGAGGAGGACCCGGAGTGGATGTGGAGAGGCAACGATCTGCAGGCGGGTGCAGGGCAGCGCAGGGGAGCTCGCAGACGGCCTCTTGGGGCGTGCTGTCACAGGGGAGCGAGGGTGCCCGGGGGACGTGTCCTCCTCGGGCGCTGTGTGCTTCATGCGTTTCAGTCCCTTCACACCCTGCCTGCTGACAGCAGGTGCGGGTGCAGCCTGAGGGCGAGTCCTGCTTGTCCAGAGGACAGCTCCGGGCCTCTGGCACTGTCCGCCTGAGCTCTAGTCCAGGCTCCACAGAGTCAGCTCCAGAGTCAAAGGTTTGGATTTGATAGTCGACTTCTTTTCATCTCCACTTTCTTGTTGTTACTTTGCATCGTTGCGCGCCATACTCACCACTGTGCCGTGCGTGCTTGGGTAGGTAAGCGCCTTCAGCGTGGTGCGCAGCCGCAGCCCCTGCCGCTGTGTACGGTGGGCGTTGCTCATCTTCTTTTTTTTTTTTTTTCCTCATCTTCTAAAGCTAAAGCTCTGTGTCCATGATGTGGTTTGGAAATGGTTTGTCCCCTCTGAACTTTGGGCTGGAGTGTGATCACCAGCCCTGTGACAGCGTTGGGACTGGTGGCTCTGAAGAGTGAAGAGAGACGCTGCTCTGGATGCTTTTTCCCTTGGGAGAGGGTTAGAACGTAACCCACAGGGATGGCGTCAAGCTCGCTGCCCTCCTGTCTATACCACTCGCATGCTCCCATTTCTGCTTCTACTTGCTGCGTGGTTAAGCTGCAGAAGTATCCAGTGGATGCCGTGCCATTGAACCTCTCACCCTCCAGGGCTGCAACCCTAAATAAACCTTTATTCTTTAAATATCACCCTGTATCAGGTCTTCAGTGGCAGCGATAAAAAATGTTCTGTGACAGAGCAGTCAGTGCCAATTCCCCATGTCACCGTTTCTTTAGTAACTGACTCTTCACCTTTCTTCCTGTTACCACAATTTGGCATGCTACTATGAACCTATTGTATTGTATAGTCGTGTGTTCATCAGTATTCTTGTTGCTGGGATACCCACAGCTTTAAAAAGAAGAGATTCACTGGGCTCACGGTTTCAGGGGATTTCAGTACATGGTGTACTGGTTCCAAGGCAGGAAGAGTAATGGTCAGAAGGGAGAGTGGAGCAAAGATGCTTAGTTGCTGGCATCAGGGCAGTGGAGCAGGACAGCCGTGCCACAGAGAGAGGTGTGAGCACACAGACGTGTGCCGATGACCCACACAGATATACCCAGACCCGGGCTGCCCCATTGTCCAGATGGAATCCAAACCCAATCACATGGGCAGTCCAACTTAACCATCACCCCTGGCACGAAGAGAAGACTGTGTAAGCCTTTGTGCTTTTGTGTTGACTTACATACGTCACTAAGCCCAATGTCCTTAAAATACCTCTGTGTTACTACGTGCAACTGCATTGCCTTACAAAATGAAAGCCTCCGTGGATGTTAGGCTTATCCATCCATCTGCTCTTGGCCCCTCGGGTGGCTCTCACTTTCTGCCTAAGGAAAGGGTGCGGCTGGGACACCAGCATCCCCGGACCTCTGACCTGCCTTGCAGTTCTTCTGGGTGTGTGCCCAGGCAGGGAACTGCTGGATCCGATGTTAATTCTGGGTTGAACTCTGCTCCTGTGTGTTCTGAGCACAGCGTGAGGAGCAGCGTGCTGAGGACCAAGTGATAATGCACACGACATTCTTAGACCAGAGGACGCTTGAGGTGACTGTCGACTGCTGTGATTTTACCGAAGCCCTAAGCCTTACCCTGTGCGCATCGAGGCTGGAGAGCGTCGAGAGGCAAGGCCTGGCCGGCACTATCTGCAGCGAGCCTCCTGCCCCTGTTTATAACGTTCGGCCATTGCCCTCCGTTGCTGTACAGTTGCGGTGCAAAATTCTTTCCCGAACTTTCAGCAAGTCTAGCGTCGCACAGATAGGGGAGGAATATTAGACATCCTTATCAATGAAAGCTAACATCTGCCATCGGAATTATTAAACTGCAACTCCGCCTAAGCTCTCTGATGAAGATGACTGTGCTTTTAATTTGAAAATGTCACTTCTTCCCTAAGGACAACGCGTCATTTTGTGCATATCATAAGTTTTATTCTGAAATAGCATGTGTGGCCAGGAGCCTTCTGGTGCAGAGCACTGTCCTGTTGTTAAAAGCTAAACTCAGGTGTTCATAGTATTCATAAATACTATGAATTTGGCTATGGATGACAAATGTCCTTTCACACATACCTCAGGCCTGGATGCCTGGCTGTGGCTTCAAAACCCCAAAGCTCTCTCCAGCATATCTCATATGAGGAAGTTAGTCCTGCAGCTTTGCTGCCTGCTCTCACCCAGGAAATGTTGTCTTTTTTTTTTTTTTTTTTTTTTTTTTTTTTTTTTTTTTTTTTTTTTTTTTTTTTTTTTTTTTGTCTTTTTGAGACAGGGTCTCGGTATGCAGTTCAGGCTGGCCTTGAGCTCACTTTTGTAGCCGAGACTGGTCTTGAACTCACACCGATCCTCATGCCTCAGCCTCCCAAGTGCTGGGATATAGGCGTGCGCCACCACGCCCGGCTACCCAGGAAAGGTTGTCTTGCAAAGACACAGAAATGCCTCTCCAGCTCTTTGAGCAATGTGCATTTCTAAGCTAGTGAAAACGGGTTGAGGACCGTGTTTGCATCCCCATGTCAAATGCTGTTGTATGAGGAAGTCGGACTAAGTGAGAGAGCAGTGTCTACACAACACCTGAAAGTTTTGAGTAAAAGGACAAAGGCGTCCTCTTTTCTTTTATTGATTGCTTTCTTCCCATCATGAGGAACAAAATAAGTTTTGCTAAAATTGTATATTCATTACATGCACATACTTTAATGTGCCACGGATAGCCTGGTGCACACTGCCACCCTGGAATGCTCGTAGCACAGGAAGAGTAATTGTGTTTTAGTGTGTGGGAGCTGTGTTGAAAAGAAACAAAGACACACATGCTTTTTGCAGAGGTGGACTTGTTGAGGAGGACAGGTAAAAGCCTCTCCCCTCCTCTGTGCTTTTGGCATCAACCTTGGAATTACCTTAAACCCTCTCCGGGAACGAGTGCTGTGTTAGGGGACACGACTACTGCAGCAGTGCTTTCAGCCGGGATGCAGTGTAAGTCCAAGAAACAATTACACCACTGATTCGTTAGGAGATAAAACATAAAAAGCACATGTTATCTCAGATGCCCAAGTGGGGAGGGGTTGGGCACGGGGAGCCTGGGAAAGCAGGGGCTGTGGGGGGTTCTTTAGCAGGTGGGGTGCCAGGACAGCAGGACTCCAGGGTGGACTGTCCAGCAGCTGGCCGGCTGTCCTCTTAACTTTAGCTGAACCATTGGGAGTCAGCCCTTCAGGGTGTTGTTTTGTTTTCCGAACAAGCATTTCTGCCCAATATGATTTATGAAGATCGCTTTTGAAACACAGTTGAATTTGTATAACCAAGGGATTAATTAGCTGAGGAATCTCTATGACAATGGCATAGAAAAAGCTCTGGAACCCAGGCCAGTGGGCAGAGGTCAGGGTTCCACCAGCAGGTGGTGTGCAGGGAGCAAACACTCCAGGAGATCCGCCCTGGCATCCAGGCAGCAGGGCACGCTGTGCGCTAGTGGTCACTAACAAGGACAGTGTAGGCACACGTCTGCACATGCGCAGGGGCCACTGCGGCCAGAGGAGCGAGAGATGGAGTCCCAGAAGCCTCTGGCTCTGGATCCTTTACCCCAGCGAATGGGCTTCCCCACTCCTGCCATGATCCTGTACCGGAAGTGGCATAGGATCATCCCTCTTCTGTGTTCGTCTACAATCCCTCTCAGCAGTGACCTGGCCCACAGCCTGCAGGGCTGCACCTTGTACCTCGAAGCTCATATGCACCTGAGAAGTGCTCCTTGCAGCTCTGTGACTGTGTAGAGTCCTATTGATACAGCATGGCAGGTTCCTCTTCAGGATGCTGAAGTCTAGGGTGAGCAGTTGCTGACAGATTTCACGTTTGTTCAACTACAACCCAATATGTATATGCCACCCTCTTGTGTTTGCATTTGCATTTATGTTGCATGTATCTTCTTACATTAAATACATGAGATCATTTTAGGGAATAATTTTTTTTTAAACAAAAGCATATTTGTCCAAGAAGTAACAGCAAGAACCAACAAATGGTATTATATCAACTTGGAAAGGTTCTGCCCAGCAAGGAAATCACTACGCAGAGGGAACCAATGAGCTACAGAATGGGAGAAAACAATCTTGGCAGTCACCCTGCAGATGCGGAACTAATGTCTGGGAGACACAAACAACTGGAAAAACTCGGGTGACCTAAAGTAAAAGACCCAGTCAAAAAATGACCAAGTGAAATCTGTAGACAGTTAACAACGAAGGAAGTACAAATAGCCAACAGGTAGGTAGAAAGGAAATGTTCTGACATCTCCAGCCGTCAGAAAAATGATAATTAAAACAATACTAAGGCTCCATCCCGCTCCAGAACGAGTAGAAACCATCAAGAAATCAAAACATAACAGAGTCTGGGAAGGCTGTGGTGGGAAGGAACACTCCTGAATTGCTGGTGGGTATGCACACTAGTGTGGGCACCATGACAGTACGGCGATGTCTCAAAAAACAAGAATTGGAAATTCTATGGCATTCAGCTCTCCCCATGTGGGATCTATATTAAATGGAATTCGTACTCAGCCACAAAGTCGGACAAAGACACTTGCAGGGCAACACGCCTAGAACACGCAGTGTTGAGCGAGGTTGACGGGCCAACAGGCTTCCATATGCCGTATGGTGTCCCTGGAGTGAGGCAGAGTACACACAGAGGTCCGTGGAGAATGGGTGGGAGACGAGAGGGTGGGTCCTGGGGGACAGGGACGGGCGCAAGAGGTCAAGGGTGAGGGCTGAGGGGAAGCGGAAGGGGAAGGAAGCGGAATGGAGATATGCCGTGTGCAGGAATCCAGTACCTTCAGTGGATAGAAACATTATATGCCATGAACATGACCGAGGAGTCGTTACGTCACTAAGAATATAAACAGAAAAAAGGGAAATTAATGGAGCAGGAAGGAAGGGGGAGAGATTGGCCAGCGGAATAAAGAGAGGAAGTGAGTTATGGACGTGCACCCACTCCCCAAGCTGAGAATATAGTGCATACGCAGTAAGCACGTTCTTATTTATTTATTGGGTATCCGGTCTCACTGTGCAGCTCAGCCACCTAGTGATCCTCCTGTTTTCAGCCTCCCCAGCACTGGAATTACAGGCATGTGCCACCAGGCCTGGTGTCAGTGACCAGCTGAGCATGCAGGGCGTGGGGAAGGGAAGCACAGGATGCAGAGCTAGGGTTCAAACCCCAGTCCCTGTGCTTGCTTAAGCAGCCTCTTAACGTAGCCCACTGAGCTATCTCGCTGCCCCAACCTGTTCTATTTTTATTTTTAAAAGGAATACTGTATCTTTGATTATGGAAGGCGCTCACCTCCTTGTTGATTTGAGCTCGAGGTATTAATTTTTCTTTTAAGAATACAAAATAGTAATTTAAAAAACATACAAAATTTCACTAGACAAAGTAATAGGAGTTCAGCAGTGGTTGCTGTATTGCATGATGCTAGCATACCTTTCTAATTTTTTGATCCCTGTTGCCACCAGAAAAAAAACAAAAGTTGTGAGAAATTTTTAAAAATTAAGAATAAAAAGAAAATCATATTTGTTTGTTTGTTTGAAGGGGAGGGAAAGGGTCTGCAGATGTTCTGGCTTTCACTACTAGATTGGACTCGTAATGACCCGCCTGTTTACAGCAGGATTACCGGCACTCACCACCACACCCAGTCTCGATTGCCACCTCAGTGCCAGGGGAGGGGCCAGCATGGCAGGCTGGAGGATCAACCCTGCCCCTGCGCCTGCTTGCAGGCAATTCCATCCGCTGAGCTATTTGGCCAGCCCTTCAATAACAACATCTGAAGCATTACCTGCTCCTTTATAAAGATCAGCAGAAATTGGCAATACAGTTATCCAAATCATTATACATGTATACATAAATATACTCTTTCTTTTCCTTTTGCTTATCCTAGTTTTTCCTTCCCATTGATTAAATCCTTTGCCTTGCCAGCATTTAGTGTACCTTTCTAATTTTACTTGCTCTTTAAGTTCCAATACTAGGGAGACAATATGATGTCTGCGTTTGTGGGTCCGATTTATTTCATTTACCAATACAGTCTCTGCTTGCACTCATTTATCTGCAAAAGCCTCAGATATATTCCTCCTTGTAGCTGAGTGATGCTGCATTGTGTAAAACTACGATCTCTTTAGTATCCGTTACTCACTGATGGGAGTTTGAGTTGTTTCCAAGGTTTAGCTGTGACAAATTGTGCTGCTGTAAACGTGGGTGCACGTGTATCGCTGTGGTATGAGGATTCCAGTTCTTTTGGAAAAATACTCAGGAATGGAATAGCTGGCTTGAGCAAGTCTTCTAATCCCAGCTCTTGGCGCAGTACCCATGCTGATTTCCATCGTGGTTGTCCCAGTCTGTACTCCCACGGACAGCGGGGATGCAGGCAATCATGTAAGACCTAGAAACAACTCCAAATCAGAAACTCAGGTGAGCGGGGAAAAAAAGCACATTACTGTTCTTTTAATATGATGGTATTATTTTCAACAGAAGTGGAATAAACAAAGGTATGTTATCTTTCATCAATACACTATATATTAAGCTTTTAGCACAGCCAGCATTTGTGGATATAGGATAAAATTAATAGCAGTTCTGGAATTGCTTTTTTAAAATATACATGTTAAAGAATAAATAATTTGGAGAACCCACTCACTCACTGCAAGTAAACGTATCATGTAGTTCATTATAATTTTCGTAATTTCTATATTATAAATTAGTTTTTCCAAAAAAGCTTTGATTTTTAAAGTAGTAAAAAAAATGTATGTATGTACGCAGAAATATATGTGGCCCTGCACCTCTTGAGACAGAACTTCTGTTCCATTTCCCTCATATCCAAAACCTGGCCTCTGTGCCCCCACAATGGTGGAGTCTGCACGGAGTAGTGGGATTTGCTTTGCTGTGAACAGTGCAGTTGGATGCCGGCTGAGGCCCGTCTGCCACTTGTCTTGAGTGTGCTGTGGTGGGGACGCATCAAGAGCCTTGGCTTGAGATCTCTCTGGACTTTGTGCCATTTCCGTGGGCACCCAGGGAGCTTCATTCACATGGAGACCGAGCTGGTGGCTGCTGGATGCAGCCAGTCATCCTCGCGGGTGCTGATTTCATTGTCTCCCCGTTGACAGCGCCTGGGTCGGGCGCTGAATTCTAACACGGATAATAGACCTGATTGTAGTCTGTGGCAGTGCTTTGAGAGAAGCATACTAACAAAACACGAGGTTGTGACGAAGGGTTATTATTAGAAACTTAGGATTTCACAGCTGGAAAAAAAGCTGACAGGTTGCAGATGAAAACAAAAGCCCGGTGAAAAGGTACTTTGTTCAGAATTTCAAAGGCGAGACTCCTGTTGCAGTCTTGGGGCTTTACTCTGTTGCCCTTTCCCCTTCACCACCCACTACAGTGACTGAATGGCAAATTGTACTTCCATCGTGTCTGTCAACGACTGTAGTCTTTAGTTCGGTACAAACACAGACTCACAGTATTACATAGAACACACTCTACTCAACACCAACCTACTTGATACATTTAATTCTCACATTCCAAGACGACAGAATGAATAGCAATAGTCACGCCCCGTTTGACTTGAGATGGATCGCTTTCGCCACCCTGCTTTAGCTTTGCCATATGAAGCTGGTTTCACACAGCTGGCTAGGATTTCCAAGTTGTAATATTGTTCTTCAACCGCGTTATCAATTCTCCATGAGAGGCCAGGAAGGAGCATTTATAAGTGGCGTTCAGGGGACGTGCCTCTGGTGTCACCTGCCATCCTCATGGAATAGATAGGTGTCTTGGCCACATCCTAAGGCATGTTTAACCTAGCTATGCACCGCTCAGCATGGACCACTCCCCGTGTCTGTAGTCCCCAACCCTGTGTCCAGCCTCAGAAGCATGGCACGTGGCATGTGTCTGTGAGCAGCTCTAAAAGGTGACAATAGGTCACCGATGCTTAGTACACATGTGCTGAATACCTTATGTCTACTAGGTAGTGCCTGAGGATCTGAATGCTGATATATATGGCAGAATGTGTTTTAAGCAAGCTAAGAAACTTAAAATTAGGTCTTGACTTTAATAGCAAGCATGGCGAAGATGGGGAAGATGGACAGGTTAACATCTACTCTGAGCCAAACACTCTGCTCAGCGGTTTGCACGCATTGTCGCATTCAGTCTGGAGAGCATCGCTCACGGGTCAGACCCGCTCGGGCCCCGCCCACTCATGCCCCTGTGCAGCGACAGTGGAAAAGAAGCAGAGGCTAAGACGAGTGCAGTAGGTTGGCTGAGAACGACTGACGGGAGCGCAGCTACAGGGAAAGAATCTTGATGTTCCAGCAGGATTTTGTCTTTGGTTTTGTGGGGACAGAGAGGAGAGGGCAAACTGGAAGGGGTTACTGAAGAGAAATAGTTAAAACATGTGTGGTCCTGTTAGTTTTGGAAAGATGTTGACGTGCTGTTTTCTAAAATTCCAAGCTTCCATTTGGCATGAATTTTTCTTATATTTCCTGATGCTCATCAGGATGCCATCTACGTGAAGACTCAAGCTGGAAATATCCTCTGTATTTTTCCATAACTTATTAGATATGGAAAACAGGAAAACAATGAAATTTGCAGTGAGTGAATGATAAACCAAATAGCACAGAGTAATTTATTTTCATCTGTTTCCTTAGGTTCGTATAATCACACTGTTTGACTGAGAAATGTAAATCTTGGTCATCATTAGTATTTCTCCTAAGCAGAGATCCTGACGATATTAAGTCAATTTATCACAGACTGTTAGGTGCGGAGTCCTGGCATATGGTCGATGAAAGCGCACAGTTTCTCCACAAAAGCCACTGAGGTGCTGGAGCTGCCCGTCTGACGGGGGCGAGCAGGAGGCATGGCAGTCGATCAGTTGGCACCTGATGAAGACTGTGAGATGGAGGGGAGGCCCAGCTCAAGAGCAGTCTTGACAGTGCTGGAGAGGACATGAAAAGAAGGAAATAAGCGCTAAGAGAGCCTGCGGTGACAAGCTGCTAGGATCGAAGTCAAGGACTGATACCAAACTGTAGGCTTCTCAGAAACAGCTGTACCAGGGATTCTGCTGCTACGAGCTTGGTTTCCTCAGGGCTAGTGAAAGCTTCCCTCTGCCTCGGTCAGCTGTGGCATTCCTCACTCCTGCTCAAGCCGAGCAGTTAAGGCCCCCCGGAAGTATTTGTGCTTGCAGCAAGGATCCAGGGCTGGCTTGTTTCATTTCTCTAATCTTGGTTATTCTTAGGATTGGGTGATGACAGGCCCATGATAAGGTTTGGGTTCAACAATCCTGATGCGGTTGGCCTACCGGGTAGAATGCAGTGGGACACAGAACGCAGACAAAACAGAGCCAAACTTTGTCAGAAAATAGAACAGGAAGTAGAAATATTTTCTGTCGTTACTCTTTACCGAGACAGGTCCATTGTTCCAGGGACAAGACATTAAAGTTTATTTCCATTGCTTGCTTCCTTCCTTCCTTCCTTCCTTCCTTCCTTCCTGACTTCCTTCCTTCCTTCCTTGCTCCCTTCCTTCTGCCCATCCATCTGTCTTTCCTTTCCTTCCTTCTACTCATTCATTCATTCATTCATTCATGCAACTATGTGTACATCTATTCATTCATCCATGCATTCATACTTATATACATGCATATATATACATATATATATATGTATATATATATACATATATATATATATATATACATACATATTCATATATATCCAAGTATCCATCCAAGAAGATGTACAGGTGAGTCAGGAGTTAGGGACTATTGAATGTGCTAAGATGGCAGCCTCATTAACCTTAACAAGGTGAATTTCAATAAAATAATTAAGTGAAGGTCTAGTTAGAATACATGAATGGTGCTCAGAGAATGGCTCATGTTTCTGGGAAGTTCTGCTGCAGGAAGGTCCAAAGGGTTGCCGTGGAGCATGTGGCCATGAAGCCAGCCCTCTGAAAGTCTGTCTGTGTTTGAGTTCTGCGCAGGCAAACTGTGCTACAGAGAGTGCTCTGCTCTGCTTGGCGACCTCAGCCACTTCACCCAGGCAGCCAGTGAAGTGCTCCATAACCTACTCAGGAAGCTCTTTCAGAGCTCTGTCACTGGAACTTTATCTTCCTCACTGGCAGCACCTCATGAGGTGGGGGTCACCTCCTAGCCCCTGCCAGCCACCATGCTCCCTTCTGCTTTGTGTGTTAGACTGTTTTATGTTCCAAATGCATGTGAGGTCTTCCAGTCTTTGTTTTTCTGTCTGTCCATCTAATACAAGGCCCCATAGCCATAACTAACAAATACTACTATACTGTGTTGCCTCCTTGGAGTTTCTTGAAAGGGAAATATTTAAGTGCTTGTATCATGCAAAAAAATAACTCTGGGAGGTCAAGACTGCTAAGTAATTAGCTTGAATTGGTAATCATTTCACAAGGCAGAACATTCTTAGAAACGTGTATGTTTTGTCAATTTTAAATTAATAAACTTGTTAAAATGTACTTGGGTAACATAATCATTTATGAATTATTTTATCACAAAGATAGGAATTTAGACATTGTGAGAACTACTTCCATTGGAGTTTGTATGCAAGTAATTGAAGTTGTGATGGGGACAGTCACTGAAGCTTGGCTCCTTGACGTTTTTCTTAGATTCATATGTTTACATCTTAGAAGTGTAAAGAGGACATACAATTGTGGAAGATGAAATTAAGCTAAATTTAAGCAATAGCCTAATCATATGATTTCGGTGGACCTTCCCGTGGGCACTGTGCAGCATAGATGGCATATGTCACAGAGAGCCCACAGTAGTCAGTGTGACTTAACTAAAGACTAGAAATTTTGAAATCAGGAATACCAGAATTTCTTTTGATTTTGCAAAGTAACTTTTCTAATACACTTTTTTCTAAAATGTATGTTCTTCATGAAAGTTTCATTTCAAGATTACACTCTTTATATAAACATCCCCATGAAGTTGTGAAATTAGGAAACAAGAGTTTCCAAATGTAGTCCTTTCTCTTTTAAGATTATTCTGGATCCTTGCACTTCCCTGTATGTTTTGGCTTGTGAATTTCTGCACAGTTAGAATAATAAAACAGATGAGATTTTAATCTGTAATTTATTGAGCATTGCTTCCTTATAAATATTTAAAAAAAAAAATCCAGTCTATGAACATGGAGTTTCCCTTATACCAACCTAGATCGTCTTTACTTTTTTCAACATTTTTTTTCATTTTTTATGATATGTTTTGCACCTGTGTTGCTAAATTATTCCTGAATGAATTTTATACTTTTGGAAATAAAATGAAGGGCCAGCAGAATAGCTCAGCAGACTAAGTGCTTGCTTAGGGAAGCTCAGAGGCCACGGCTCGATTCCTGTCCCCACTTGCTGCACCAGCATCGCTCTTGGGTGTGCTGAGCTGGCAATGGAGTCTGGGCGCCTGTAATCCCAGCTCTTGGAAGGCAGGAAACAGGAGGGTCATTATGAGTCAGAGCTGCATAGTGAGACCCTGCACCAAAGAAAGAAAGAAAGAAAGAAAGAAAGAAAGAAAGAAAGAAAGAAAGAAAGAAAGAAAGAAAGAAAGAAAGAAATGATACTATCAATACTATATTTGGATTTTCCATGTCTAGCATATGGAAGAAATTATTTTTCTGTGTTGCCCTTCTATCCTGCAATCTCACTGACAGATTCTGAGTTTGGAATGTCATTGCGTGGATTCTCAAGATTTCTGGGTGCAAGATTACAACCCCTGTGATTACTATGGGCTCCATGTTGCCTTCCTGCTTGGATGCCTTTTATTTTATCTTCATGTCTAATTGCTTTGGCAAAGACTTCTTTTGCCATCGTGAATAGAAGCCAGGAGAGTTTCCTGATTTTAGTGGCCATGACATGATTAGATATAATTATTTATAAGTAATTCGTGGTGACTCTAAAAGATCTATTCATTTTATTAGTGAGTCTTCAATTATTATAATTTATAAGTTAATATTCTACTTGAATTTAGCATTAAGGATTTTGCATTAAAGTGCTAAGACTTTATTATAGATTCTACACTTCTTTTTAGAGCCTTAACTGAAAAACTGTACCTTTGAATGTTTAGACTTCCAATATGTGCTGTACTGTACTGCATACTAGAAATTTCTTAAAAGGGAGATTCCTAAGTACAAAACAATAACTATGGGGGTAGTAGCTGCTAACTAATTAGCTTGAGCTGGTAACTATTTCATAAGTCATGTGTGTATCAGAACATTCAATTTGATGTCTTAGAAACGTATGTTTTATCAATTTTAAATTAATAAACTTGTCAAAATTTACTTTGGTGAGAAATAAATTTTCAGCTGAAATTCAAACATGAATGCTATTTATTTTTCCAATGTGGTGCTATATTCATAAAAAGGATACTTTGTAGTGTTGTAAATACCATGTACTTGTGTTTTGCATTTATGTCAAGAAGTACGGAATGCAAAGACATTCAAAGATAAGTTTTGATGCAGCATATGGCATAGCTCAGGCAAGTTTGTCTCTTGATTATGGCATCTTCAATTCTCTTAGACAGAAGTTAAATCACTGTATGCACGCACTTCTTTGTGCTACCATGTAGTGTGGTGCCTCTGCTGCTTAAAACACATCATGAGCTGGATCTCCCCTGAGACTCTAGCCCTGCCTTGCTAATTTTCCCCCTTGCATTATTGCAGTCTGATCAGCAGAGAGAGGGTAGCAGCTTCCTGCTGTCTACAGAGTGTCACCTCATTAACCTTCCAGTGTCCCTTTGATTATACCAGGAAAATAAATGGACTAATAGTTGAGGAACAGCGCTGCGGTGTTCACCATGCTGAGGAAACTCAGTTCGAAGCTGCATTGACCGAGATGCTGTAGCACAGAAGCACGTCTCACTTCCTATTCGTTGGTGTGAACGGATGGGACCCACGTCTATGGGTTGCTTGTGTGTTTCTCCTGCCTTATAAACGCTTGCCTAGAGACTGGGTGTGGCGGTGCACACCCACAACCCCGGCAATTGGGAGGCTGAAAACAGGACGGTCCCTGCAAGTGCTACCTATGGAGTGAGACCCTGTGGACTCAGACTAAGTACAAAAAAAAAGACTTGACTGATTTTTGTGTTTCAGGTTCAATTCGTGTGACATGAACATCAGTGCCTGTATCCTCATGTTCCTCGTGCCTCCTACTCTTAAGTTTTCCTGCCTTTCATCATTTTATTGCAAAAATTAGGATTTTCACTGCTTGCAGTAACCTTCCAAAGAACAATGGAATGTAGTAAAAAACACAGAACTGGTGGTAATTTCCAAATATGTCTTGGTGATTTAAATACCATTTGAATTTGACTTTCTGGCTGCTAGAGCAGTTTTTCAAAATCTCGTCAAAGGCGTCCCAATTTACAAACAGGACCAACTACACACGGAGCCATTCACTTAACACTTATTTAGTCCATATTATGCACTGTGTGAAGCTCCAAACAAAAAAACCCAACATATGCGTTAAATATTCTAATGAGGGAGATAGCTCTATTGGCACACACATTATGTGAAGGTAGAGTTATCGTCATAATGTTGCAGTGTTCTAGAGAAACATCATTGCTTGTGATGTTTTGAAGAGTACGCGTGCAGCTTCTGTTTGCATCTCCTGTGGACGGAAGTTCAGCGTCTCAGCCAATGGACACTCCCGAGGTTTTCGTACTTTCTGTGCAGATGCGGGCAATGCCGGCTCCTGCGTGCAAGCTGGCGCTGCACGTTCATGCAACATTGCTTTTTCAGGTCACGCTGTGACATTTGAAAATGTGAAAACTTTCAGACTGTAGACAGTTTAAAGGACAATATAAAGTAAACTTGACAGCCAGTCTCTAGGCCATGCTCTTATATAGAGAGAAAGTGATTCTTAAATATTTATATTATACTCATACTCTTAAACATACCAGTGACACAAAATCTACCACATGAATTTGGTCAGCTGTCAGGAAAAAGACACACATAGCCACCTTCTTTCCAAAATAAAACACATAGGTATGCGCCATTATCTCTAAAGGCTGGATAGTCTTGCATGTATATCCAAGCAGTAGGCTTTATCTTTATTGCATTCAGTACTTACTTATAATTTTATCATCATATGGTGTGGGTGCCAACAGAGCTATCTCCCTCATTAGAATATTGAATTGCGTATTTTTTAAATCCTAATTTTTGGAATAAAATGATGAAAGGCAGGAACACTTAGAGTAGGAGACGATAGGAACAAGAGGATATAGTCTGACTGACGCACATGCCTCCCTGGTCGTATTGGCCAAACATTTCACTGCCAGTCTTGGGAAACAGCCAGGAAGAGGAGGGAGGTCTTGGGGTCCCTTGGGAATAGCAGCTGTGCCCTTGGCTAGCACGGCTGCAGTCTTTGACTCACTGGGTCATGTGTGTGGAACAGGCGTGGTGTGAGGCGTGAAGGCAAGTGCCTGATGCGTTGGAGAGAAAAGCAACACAAGCAGAAGTCTTGGCGGACCCGGGACAGTCCCGCTTCCTAGGAGGGGCCATGGCAGGTGCTGCCCGGACCTGGCATGTGACTGGACAAAGCTGGGTGCCTCCTGACACTGCCTGCTCTGCAGATGTTCCTGGAGCCAATCCTGGTGGCCCATGGTGGGAAGTCCTGCGCAGATTCACAGCTTTTGTAGACGAGCACAAGGACCTTGACCACCATGGTTGGGAGTGAGAGAGTTATCCCACCTACGGAAGGGACGGGCAGAGTGTGCATCGCAGGAAGGGCGGTGCCGGCAAAGGGTGGGCTTGGGATTCATGTGAAAACCAATGGGAGCTGCGTACTTGGGGAACGTGTGGCGTGCGAGCACCCGGCTTCCCTCGTGCGGACTGCGCATAGCCAGGTAGGGAGCGAACTGTGCAGCTGTGCACCCTGGTCATCTCCCAGTTCCCCTCAGGGAACTGCTGGAAAGGGTCCTGGAGTTCTAGAGTCATTCTGCATTGCCCAGGAGTGCATGTGAGTCCACTGGCAGCTGCTTCCCGGGCTGGGTCCAGGGACTGCAGTATCAGGCCCACCCAGAATGGGGACACAAGGCTGTAGAAGAGATGTAGAGCTGAAGCTTGAGGAATGCATAGAGTGAATCAGATACGGAGGCAGAAGAGGCTCCTCAGTCCATGTGATATTACCTGACCAAAGCAGGGCAGTACCCCCCTCGATGGAGAAAATAAAAACGCGCAGAAGTTTATGCTGGCCACTGAACTGTAGTCAAGACATGATGACGATCCCTACTTTACCTCTATATTTTGAGAAGTAAATAGCCAGCAGTATTTTGGGCTCTCTCTTCTCTCTTCCCTCTCTGCTCTCCCCATTTTCTCCCCTCCTCTCCCCTCCTCTCCTCTTCTCTCCCCTCCCCTTCTCTCTGTCTCCTCATCTCTCTGTCTCTGTCTCACTTTCTGTGTCTCTGTCTCTCTTCCCCCACCCCCCCCCACACACAAGGAGTTATGCTCAGGACTTTGTGCTTGCCAGGCAGGCATGGTGCTGCTGTGCTAAATCCCTAGCTCTTGGCCCATCTCCTAGTGAAGCCAACTTTCCAGATTTAGGAAAACAATTCCCATCACCATTTGTAAGAAAAGCCTGTAGAGAGGCAAGTCACAGACTAGCACACAGGGTTGGGAACAAAATCAGTGGTAGAGTTCCCACTGCCCAACTCATGGTGCCCGTGAAGGGCAGCGTCTTAGAAGTTGCTAGGAAATTTAAAATGACCATGGCAGAGCATTAAGACACACCCAGCATTCTCCTGAGCACGGCCCTTGAGACTGTGTTGCCCCTGCGCTGTGAAGACACCGGGGTTGGAGAAAGAATAACGACCGGCATGAACCCAGGACACCCCATGTTTATGCCTGAGTGGTTGACAGGGCCCTGCCCAATCGGGGGAGAGTGAGGAGCGAAGGAACTCTGCCCACTGGACGGAAAGCAGATTTGCACTAAGGACTTGGAGGTAACTGATTGGTTGGTTGATGGATTGATGGATTGATTATGAGTGCGAGGACAATCAGAAGTTTGAATGTGGCGCTCATAAGAGAGGTAAGGTCTTGAAAGAGAGCAGCATCGGGGAGACCGCGAGGCACACAGGCTGAGAAAAAATGTGGCCTAGGCAGCACCTGTGGAAACCATAGTGTAAAGTGGGCGAGGATTCTGTAAGGTGCGTTGTGCTCTCAGCATTCCAGTGTAAAGTTCAGCATTTGAGATATACATAATGTGTTATTACTAAACTAAAAGTCAGGAAAAAACAAAAGATAAAATAATTACTCAGGACAGGATACATATAGCCATGTTAAGCGACGATGTGTCACCTGTCCCGTTTGGACTTGGTGCTGCCCGATTTGGCAAGAAAGGCGTGGAACTACTCTGGGTGTTGCCCGTGGCTTCTCACTCAGCGTCCCTGGGGGTCTCCTTTACTCTCGCCCGCTTGCTTCCTCTTTGTTTTAGCCAAGGCATTGGAAAAGGACCCTACCTCCTCCACTCCTCCCCAAAGCGGTGGAGCTCCTGCAGAGCTATAGATGCAGTATTCTACTTCCCCGACACATTCTGGGTTAAAGCTATGGTTCTGCTCTTTGTCTATGACAGACAGCAACCAAGCAGAGTGGTCTGTCTGTGACTCATTAAGTGTTAGGTATTCTCTCTTAGGAAAGTGGAATGACCCTTAACATTTTCAGAGAAAACATGACAGAAATGCTGAAAGTAATGATTCCTTTAAAGAATAATTCCACTCGCCTCTCAGTAAGCTGACTCGAAATGCCACTGGGCTTCGGCGTGCAAGGCCCTATTATAATAAAGTTCAGCTTCTTGGACAGAGCACATTACCCAAGCTTCCTGTCTGGTCATGTAGAAACTTTGCCATAGATTCCTCTTTCAAGATATGATGATGACAGCTAGAGACAGAGTTTCTATTAAAAATGCATTGCCAGTAGGAGTCTGGCTACTTTTACATTAGTTTCTATCTCACATCATTTTTGGTGTCACTCATAAATATGTACAATTATAGAAAGTTCCAATAATAATAATGAACAATAATAAAATTAGGATTATTGGGTTGCATAGATATGACCATAAAACACATTAAAGATGATACCTAGCCTAATGTAATTTATCTCTCATAGTGGTTTTGAAAACCCTTATTTGACTCTTAGTGAACTCCAGAACTGGGCCTCATATTACATGCAGATTTCAGCTGAGTAATTTTGGGGGGGGACACCCTGAAATTCTGCATTCTGAACCAGCTCGTTGGCAATGTCCATATTGCAGTGACCGTAAATAACTGCAAGCAATTTACATCTTAGGGGAAAACACAGGTGTGTCAGTGGGACTCTTTGCTTCACCTTAGGAACCTTTGATCTGGTTCCTAGAAGTTGCAGCACATACTTCTGCCTTGGGAGAGAAAGTGAGAAAAAGTAAGAAATTTGAGCACTTTTCCTGCACCTGCCTGGGTGGTGCTGCGCTACCCTCAAATTTAAACATATTTCTGCCTAAAGAAAGGTACAGGTAGAAAGACTGGATCCAGGGTCAGGATTTTTCCCATCTGAGAGTATTAATATGAGCTATCTATTTAAAAAAAAAAAATAGGGCAGAGACTGGGCTTGGTGGCACGCGTCTGTAATCCCAGCTCTTCGGACGCTATAAACAGGTGGATCACCATGAGTCCCAGCTAATACTGAGACCCTGAACACCCTGTCCCCTAGACCCTTCCCTCAAATACGTACATACATACATACATACATACATACATAAAAGGGCACTCATTTCTTAGTTCCATTTTTTCTTCTTGTCCTTATTTTTATTTATCTTCCTTTGAAGCTCTCTGTAGCATCTTTGCAGGGTTCTCTGTCTCTCCACCCTATTGTTACACATACTTCCCCTTCAAGTCCCCTTTTACATTCATTCCTTGGTGCTCAGAGTTTCCTCACCCTTTGCTGTTACTTGCTTTTTCTCTCCGTAAAGAACACGGTTCAGTGGGAAGTACAGGGGCAATGGGAAATGGTTTTGGATTAGATAAATGTCATGCAGCCTCCTAAGGGACGGCTTCTGAAATAGTTTTCTTAATAGTTTCACAATGTGCATAATTTCTGACATTTTCTCACCGTTTTATGAGCACCTTTTACAAATCTGAATGCCTGTGTTTACAGAGAATTGTTCCCTTTAGCCAACTAAAGGAAAATCTGTTCGCTGATGCGATGCCTTACGGAAAACAATGAAAATACTAGACCTCAGAGTTCCTGGCGATGTGTTCATTTTATTAACACTTGGTGATTTGGTTTTCTCTTTTTTCAAAATTTTTGTTATCTTTTCTGTTTTAAACCAACTTACTGGCCTTTGTCTTAGAGTCAACAGCTATCCAAAGGTGCTTATGCTAGAGGCTCATCATGAGGATCCCATTTTTAAGTTACCACCAAGTTAATTCTATTTCTAGCAGTCCTCTTGCATGCCAGCGCTAACCTGACCTGCTCTGTAGTTTAATGATGGCCTGAAAACTTCGTTGCATTCTGGGAAATGTTTCCATGGTATTTTTGCTTTTGTGCCACTGCTAAGTTTTTTTTTCTTTCTTAATTTCTACGTGAATAGTAAATTTTTTTCAGAGTATAATGTAAAAGAGATTGTTTTACTTGATAATGTGTTGATATAGGGAGCTTGGGGCTACATGAAAGAAAACCAGGGGCTGGGGAAATAGCTCCGAGACACAAGTGCCTGCTGGGCAAGTGCAAGGTCGTGAGTTTGAACCCTGGTCCCACAAAAAAAAAAGAAAGAAAGAAAACCAGTTTTCTAGCCGGCATTATTGTGTCAGAGACAGAAGGGAAATGCTTCTCCTCTCTGGCTCCACATCGGTTGTTTTGACCTGAATTCTCAGGAACGTGATGGTTGTTTGTCTGGTAGGGCGTCAACAGAAAAACAAGGAGAAAGCCGGATCTCATATTCCACTAAAATTTCAGACTTAACGTGAGAAAGAGAGAAATGGTGCTCCAAAACAGATGCTTGGTTTTCTCTATGAAGTAGAGCAGTTTATTAGCAAAATTCTTTTCAAGACAAACCTGCTATTTCCAGTAGCTGGGAATTTCCGTAGCGTCATTCCTGAAAGGCAGTCGAATATTATTTATAAGTAATTGAAGTCATTCTAAATCCTAAAAACCATGCCTTAAAGTTGAAGATCCTCAGGCAGAGATGTACAGTAAGTGGTGCCACTGTCACTCGCCTCCTCTGTGTCCAACGCTTCAGGACCAGTACTGGTTTGGAATGTTGTGCCCGGGACCTCCCGGCCGCTGCTTGCTCTTTGACTCTTGGTGTCCTCCGCCTCCTGCTGCTGCGTGCAACTCTTCACTTTTCCTTTGGCCACTTATCCTGCGACACGCGGCAATGAAACAGGACCCTGCACATCTAGGTTCCCACAGCGCTTGCTGTTTGGGCAGAGCCCCTGCTGGAAGAGTCTGCCCCGGCCCTCAGACCCGGTTTCAGCAGCATGGCAGTTTATGTGGCGAGTCTCAGCACCACCCCATAGAGCACAGCTAGCACCGCCTCTGTGCCGGGTAGGAAGGAGAAAACACCTTCCTCTCTGAAAAGCTCACATCCTTTTCTGCCTCTGGGTAAGGAGTCAAGAGCCCCAGCAGTTCTCCCGGCGACCGGCCTTACACGCCTCCTCAGGATGCCCTTTGGATGCTACATCTTGGCCGGACAGCAGCAACCCATGAAAGTCTTTTCTGCTGGCCTGGTCCTCTCTCAGCTTTTTAGGTGTGGAGCCCCAGGAATCCAGGCGGGTTGTGCAGGACCACACATGGTGCAGTTTCTGCTTTGCTGTAATGAGAGATCGAGGGAGACCGAGAAGAGCCTTGACGAATGTTCTCGCCCCACCCTGGCTTTTCTGAGGATTGCTTAGGGTAACTGTCACCATCCCGACAATGCCACTGTGATCTTAGACTTCAAGCTTTTTCATTAATCTGTATATTCTGCTAAAAAAAAAAAAATGATAATAATCACTACAGTTCATGGGCAGAAGGACCTGCTGAGTTCTCACGTGCTTACTGACTTCATAACCACAATGGCTCCCCCAAATATTTTCACCCCATTCTCAGGTGATGAGATCCATCACCAAGTCAAATTCTGTTTGCCTGCATGAAATTCAGGGCTCCTGCAGTATCTAAGATGGCAGCATCCCAGTTTGAAAACTTTACGATTCCTTCCCCAGTGTTACGGTTTGTGTCTAGTTGTCCCCCCAGAGCCTCATGCAATCATGGGGCAGTACTTTCAGAGTTTGAGACTAACTCATGATCCACTGGGCTTATGAGTTTTAGTACTGCTGGGATTATAGGTATGAGTACCGCACCCAATCTGAGGCAGAGTCTGAATGTAACCTAAGAGAGACATACAGACTCTCTCTCTGCTGTCTCTGTTGCCTCTGTCGCCATGGTTGCTGTTCTGCCGCTATGAATTGCTGCTCTCTGCCCTGTGCCACTCAGCCTTGGAGCCAGCTGAGTATGGTCTGAAACCTCCAGTAGCTGTGAGCTGAATAAACCTTTCCTTCCTTCATTTTGGGTGTCAGGTATTTGTCCCAGCAATGAGAGAAGAGTAACTGAGACCCTCCCCCAGCCAGCCCCCTATCCTGGCCAAACCACAGCCCCATAATCATCAGTCCAGATATTAAGTCAACTGAGAAGGAAATTGTCTACATTTTCCAAGTGTTTCTAACCTGTTCTTCAAGTATGACTCAGCCGTTCGGGGGCTCCAGAACAGTTGCCAGGATGAAAACTGAGCTGCTATTTTCCCATTTTAAATCTAGTCATTTAGATGATATCAAACACTTTATTCTTCCCATAAACATCAGAGTGCTGAAGACGGTGCTGAGGATCTTAACAACAGCAGAAGGCACACGCAGAAAATGAAGAGCTTCCATTCCTAGAGAACCCCAAGTCTTCTAGTAGAAAGGAGAGCGAGGTGTATAATGCAAAAACAGGTGATGAATGTTAGAATAAAGGCATGAAATAAAGCACAGCAGAGAGCCCCCGGGCCGGCTGGAGACAGTCCTAAGAGTGCAGCTGGAAGGGAATGTCAAAGAGAAAATATCTTCAGGTAGCGCCATTCTGACTTTGTATGCTGGAGCAGAATAAAGAGAATAGGAAGAAATGCAAGCTCACAACATATGTCTTTACATACTTTCCTGAGGCGTTGGACGTGTGCTGCGCCTTGCACAGAAGTTCTAATTAGACCTCCCTTCTGCAGGAATCCCTTTGGATAAGGCTCGGATGCCTCTCTTCTACATGCATTTTTATTAAGGATATCTAAACCTTACTATTTGGAGTGCAGCTTTCTGATCAGACTGTTCATTGTTTTATACGAATGGGAGATAATTTGAAAACACTAGAGTCTGGCACTCAGCATTTATTTAGGCAAACAAGCTCGAAGCAGCTAGTGAGGAGAAAATTATGGAAATATAGGTTGCTGAAATTGGCTGGCCTGAAGTCTGTTGTACGTTAAAGTAAGGAGATGCAGTAAAGAAAAATCTAGATAGAAGTGTCAGTGGGCCCTTCCCAGAATGAGCCTCTGATTTGCTTAGAAAGAAAGTAATTAACTATAAAAATCCTGGTAAAGACCTGGTTAGATAGCTCAGTGGACTAAGCGCCTGTTAGGCAAGCTCAGGGACTGGGTTTGATCCACAGCACCATATGCCATGCTGGCCATGCCCCCGGGTGCTGGAGAGACTGAAAACAGGAGGATCACTATGAGTCTGAGCTTTGCAGTAAGACCCTGTACCAAATACAGTAAAACAAAGAGCCTAGTAAGACTGAACCCAAAGCCACCATAATGCATGGAACTCTTCAAATTGGGAGAGACAGACACACAGCCTAATTCTCTGCTGATTACTAAAATCTTTTACGGGATTAATGTCCCTGTAACAGGAATATGTGAATGATCTCACATGAAATGAGCTTCCTTGAAACACTGTAGAATTCAGATCTCAATTTTTAAACCAAAGTAGTCATTTAGAGCCCACCACATTGATAACCACATGGAACCCCACATTGGCCATATGCTGTTATACTCACTTTATATGATTTTTGAAAAGTATATGGTTCCCACCACTTAGTTTATAACTCATTTCAAAATATCATCGCCCAGGCTGAGGAAATAGCTCAGTGGTCTAAGCATGTGCCTGGCAAGTACAGAGACCTGGATTTGATCGCTGGTACCCATACTGTGCCAGACGCCACAACCTGGCGTGGTGGCACAGAGCTGTAATCCCAGCACTCAGGAGGCTGAGACCAGAGGATCACGATAAGTCCCAGCTAGGTAGTGAGAACTGTACCAGATAAATAAAGACTTTTTAAACAACCAAAAAAAAAAAAAGAAATGCCATGAGCCATGATTATACTCAGTCATAACTAGAACTATACCCAGTAAGATACATCCATGCATTTGCCACTTCTTTTAGTCCACGTTGGATTGAGGAATATTGAGAAGTGAAATCCTTCAAGACCATACTCTGTTCACCCAGACAGGTATGCACATAAGTAAGTAGCTTTGTAATAAAATAGTTACTGTGGGGAAGCAGAGCAGTGTGCCTGTCACCTCCCAGAGCCTCCCTGTCCCACCCTGGGTCCGTGGCAAGGATAACTACAATCTACTCATTTAACAGAAATCCTGGCGGCGACCCAGCTGCCTGAGCAGCATTGGCGCCTCGTTGCTCCTGAGATCTGCAGGCATGGGCGTCCTACGAGTTGGCTGCTTTGTAATCTCTGGCTGCCCGGATTATTAGAATAGAGTGCTGGCAGAACAAAACACAAGCAGAACAATCAAATAGGCCCTCTAATTTCATCCAGATAGCTCCTTATGCCTTCTGTGCTACTCTAAGAGTCTTGGTTAGGTAACTTTCCGTATTTCCTTTTCTCAGTCTTGGCTGCGGCAGTGCGGGTGGGTTCCCACCCCATTCGGCCTCTTCCCAGGTAAAGTCCCCTAACTAATAGGAGCAGAGTTGGTGTGCCCATCACGGATGACGGTGGAGATGGGGAAGTCAGCGTGGGACTCCGCAAGGCTTCTCTGCGTCTGCACGGGCAATCAGGCTCCATGAAGTGGGACATAGAGGCGCAGATTCCAGTAGTCCAGAGGTCGAGTTCTGGAGCAGAGCCTTCGAGAGAGAGAGCAAAAATGCGAGGGCCAGGCCAAAGCACAGCCACCGGAAGAGAGGAACATAGGGTAGCCCAGGAAGTCGGGGGTGAAAGTTCCTCAGCACAGGCCCCCAGAGAAGAGGCGCAGACCCGAATTGCGCTCCAGCAAACGGGGGTGGCTGAAGCTGCCAGGTCTTTAACAAGCCAGCATATGGGGTGGGGGGTCCCCTCATGGAAACAGGCCTATAACGATTTCCCAGCACATCCTGAAGGACAAATGTGGGACCCAAGTCAGCTAATTTAGGCTCTGTGGGCGTGAAAAGCGTGGCTAATGGAAAAAGTCGAATTTAAGAGATGTTTGTTCCCCCCAACCCAAGTTGTATCTCGGGATTTTTAACTTTTCTCTTCAGCTTTTAACTCTTCTTCTTATGAGGTCAGAAGTGGTGGCTAGATGAGTTGGTCAGTCAATTAAAACAGTTGATTGGCATAGACGGTCGTAGCTATGGTATGCTGCTTGACTAAGCGCGTTCTTTGTGAGCACCCCCATGCATGTGTGGCTTTTCCAGCTCTCTGCTGGGATGGGCATAAAGCGTGCCCCTGTTTTATGTGTGCAGCGTGTGTTTCTTCAAAATCGTCCAGAGCAAAAATTTACCCTGCAGTGTGGCTGCCCCCGCCCCAGTTGGGTGTCTCTTGTCAAAGAGACATGGGAAGTTATTTGGGTAGCAGGTAGGAAACACAGATATTCTTGAATGAGTCTCTCCAGCCGTTACCCTTTTCTCCTTTATGCAGAATTCAACACTACCTGCCTTTCCAAAGCGTTTGGCCTAGTTTTCGTGGAAGGATCTGCTCTTACAGCAGGAGTTCCCCAATTTATACCGTGACTCAAGCCTGCACCAGCCTCGGCAGAAGCCTGCTGTAATTTGGCCATAGCAGCCCAGAGATTAAAAAAAAAAAAAAAAAAAAAAAAAAAAAAAAAAAAAAAAAAAAAAACAGAGTAGAAAAATGGGCCAGAGAAGAGCAGGGCCCTGTGGCCCGTGATTGCACCTCCAGCAGTCTGGGAGGCTGAGGCAGGACGGTTGCAAGTTGAAACCCTGCTTGGGTAACATAGCCATTTAGCAAGACCCTGTCTTAAAATGAAGTATAAGAAACTGGTGAGGGATGCTCAGGCGAAAAAGAAGAGAGAGATGGGGACCCTGAAAGACTAAGGTGTAGACTGCCCTGTGAGCCGTCCACCACTTTCTAAAGGGAGCTGTGCTCAAGGGACCTGCCAAGGAGAGAAGGCCAGGGGCTGTGTGACTGGAACAAGGACTAACTTCTGAGCGGGTCTTGGGAGGGAGAGCCAAGGGGCACCATGCGGGTGTTGTGTGCGGGGCGGCTTTCAGATGTTGCGAGCAGAGAGTCTCAGGGAAAGCAGTAGACCGCACCCCTCAGTGGCAGCAGGAAGAGTCAGCCCCACCAGTCCTCAGCACCGGGCAGCATGAGTGCCCAGGTAGAGCCTCCTCTCCTCGGCCACCTTGACGCTGGAGCCGCGGGAAGCCCTGGCCGCAGCAGGCTTGGTGTCTCGGCTGCTCTTCTTTTCTTGCCGGACACCCCATGCTCAGCGTGAAGAAGGAAAGGTTTACTAGGCTCCCAGTCACTGGAGGTTTCCGTCCATACTCCTCTGGCTCCACAGCAGAGCGGCGCAGGGCAGAGGGCAGCAGTTCATGGCGACAGCCAAGAGCAGGAGCCAAAGCAGTGGCAGCAGCTGAGGCAGCTAGCCGGCCTCTCGCCCCTCCTCACACTGCAATGCAAATCGCCTGTCCCAGGGCAGGGGCAGCACCCACACCCTCAGTAATCGGTCACCAAGACCAGAAGCCACCCCACGACTGCACGAGGCTTTACGGGGCAGCTAAACATGGCCCGTATCCCTTGGCATGAGGGAAAAGAATGCCAGGCAGGAAATGGATGAGAAGTCAGTTACACCTCATCTGTGTGACAGGAGGCTTCTCAGCTGAAGCTGTTCATAAGTGAGGCAGAGACACAATGAAACCATGTAAATGTCTTGGCGTTTGGGCGCTTAAAAGAACCAGCACTTGAGTTGCTGCAGTTATCTTGCTCCTGTGCTGCAAAGAGATCAGCAAATTTGCAGATGCCTGAGGCATCCTCCTCCTCGTCCCCCTCCTCCTCCTTCCTCTTCTCCTCCTCCCCTCCTCCTTCTCCTCCTCCTCCCCCTCCTTCTCCTCCTCCTCCCTTCCCCCTCTTCCCTCTCCTTCTCCTCCTCCTCGCCTCCTCCCCTGCCT
>PVJA010001062.1:0-100482 GCA_004027025.1 Myocastor coypus | reverse complement strand
TGTGACTAAAAACTTAGTTTCATTTCCAGAAAATGCTGATTACCAATAATTCTTTTGCAACCCTCATTTGTGTCTTTTGTGCTTTGATAATTATCTTTCAGAATGAGCTAACAGTAAACCCATCTAGAGAGAAGTGTTGATTTCCTGTGGTATGTGAACAGTTTTTCCAGTGTAGATGATTTCACTTTGTGCAGCTCCGTGGATGGCTCCTCCCTTAAGACCAGAAGCAGGGAAAGAAGGTGCAGGCAGATAACGCCTCCATCGAGGTGTTCCACCTCCCCCTCGTTGCCATAACCTCGTTTGTTATATAAAACGTCACCCACCACAGGACACGTAAAGGCATTGTGGAACACAGTGTGGACAGAAATCTTTACGCACAGCATGCTTGGTCTAATTGAAGAATTCATCGGGCTATTCTCAGTTTGTGTGCATTGTGTATATGTATATACGTGTGTGTGTGTGTATGTGTGTGTGTGTGTGTGTACTATTGCAGCAAAGTTAATAAAGCTGCGGAAAGTTGCTGTCTTTGAAAACAAGCACTATCACTGTGCCACTTGAATTCCTAGAAGCAGTGTATGATGCGCTGGCTGGTTGCTTGCTTAAAGCAAGATGCATACAAGGTGGAGAGCCTGTGACACTGGTCGAACAGGAGAGCTAGAAGCAAACACCCGACCTGAGAAAACCTCAGTGGGGTCTCCCGGTAAATCTAAAATGTCTCTGAGAGGTTTTATGCTTGCGGGTGGCTTCTGGGGAAGAGCAAGGGTTCGTGGAGCATTGCATTCATTCATAGGTGGGCTCTAGGCTGACTGCGCCTTCAGGAGGGGAGGCCTGGTGGCAGGGCGTCTCCAGGAGGTGACTGAGAAGCAAGTGTCCTTGCGCCTGCTCCTGCCTTTTTCTCCCCGCTCCTCAGCTGCCATGAAGGAGCCGTCACCGTTGTCGGCGGCACCCTTCTAGCCCTGTTCCTGCCCCGGAAGCAGCCAGCCATGGGCCAAGCTCATGATCCAAAGTGCGCCTTTCCCCCTTGACGTGGCCGGTACTTTGTCCCAGCAACAGGAGAATGACTGCTACACGTGAACAGCAGCAGATCTTTGGTTGAAGCCAGGATCCTGCTGCTAATCAGAATTTAGAAGCGTCGTCTGTTTTTTTTGCAGCAGCATACAAAAAGAAACGAACCCATTTAGCAGGACTGTAGAGTGCCGCCTTGGCTAGACACTTCGTGGTGCGCAGCCTCGGATGGCCTTTGTCCTCCCTGCTCGGCAGATGTGTCTGCACCTGCCCTGTGAAGTGCGCTGGGACAGATGGTGTGAGGATGCCGAGGGACAGATGTGAGCTGAGCCCTTGGAAGTCAGAATACTTCAGAACTGTTGCTTGTTGTTTACATATCTAAATGGAATCATCTACATGTTGCTTAAATTTCCATGTGCTAACTGTGAGCGTGATGAAAACTTGCACCCGGGCTCACGAGCGATGACAAAACCCAAGGTGTAGCCTTATGCATAAATTCACATTTCCAGAGTTCTGTTTGTGGCATTCCCATCACATGCAGTACACTAGACCCCGATTTTTTAAAAATATATTTGGTACAGGGTCTCACTCCATGTAGGAGTCCCTTCCTGGTTCTTGCTTCGGCCCAAGATGTCTGGATTCATAATCTCAGAAATAGGTTATTGGAACTCCAAGTTAATTCTAGTCTACCACTCCCAGTGCAACCCACGGAGAAAACAAAAACACTAAGACTATCTATCTATATATATCTATATATATCTATCTATCTATATATATATATATATAGTGGGGAGCCAAGGGGGCTCTGAGTCCAACCATGCAGATGGCTTCTAGAACAAAGAACACAACCCAGGGCTGCACTCGGGTTTTATTCAGTGGAGCAGGGGCCGTGGCTTGAGAAAGGGAATTGTGGGAAGTAGGTGAGTACTTTGAGCTGGGCTAGGTAGGTGGCTACGTTTACCTCTGCCCTATGCAGAGAGGATATGCAGAGGAAGAAATTTCCATGATGCTATTGAGATACTATCTAACGTTTTAGGAGCCTGGTGCTACAGCTCTGATATGTGATCTTTCAAGCGCCAAGAAGTCACAGCCTCTATCTCGAGGCTCGATCCCAGCTGGCAGTATAAAACACTGGCTCTTCGTCCTGTCTTCACCTGGTTCATATTGGAGAGCAGCAGGTGTGGGTTATCAAGGAAACACAAGTGCCATCTTCAAAAATTACCACTAGCACCTGGGCTAGACCAATACACACCACTTAAGGCCAATTGAAAGGAGAAAGAGGAGCCCTAGCCAGCTCTGGACAGATCAATATGAGACAACAGGGTCAGGCTCAGCCAGAATGGAGACAGTGGCTCTTCTCTCAAGGAGAGCTGCTCAGGCGGTCCTCCACAGCTACACCGCTTGGACTCATGGTGATCCTCCTGTTTGCAGCCTCCCTGGGGCTGGGATTACAGGCAGGCTCCATTTCACCCGGTTTTCATGGTGGGCTCAGAGCACCCATGGATGGGGCCAGCACAGTGTACGTAGACCTTGATTTTTGGCTGTGCATCTCTACCTGTATTTCAAGACACTCACTTCTCCAATGTCATCTTGAGGAAATTCTTTTGACCTTGAGATTTTTCTCCTCTTCGCCTTTCTAAGATCTCACGGCAGAGAAGGCAGTGGAAGGGCTTTAGGAGTGGGTGACGTTGGAAGATGGGCTAGAAAAGAGCACAAGGGAAGTCCGGGAATGATGCAAGTATGCATGGAAGAACGCGGCCGCTGGGCTCTTTAAGGTGGTAGGCGAGGATCGGGGTGGGCAGTGGGCTGCTGAGGGCCTCAGGGGTGGGGGTGCTGATGGCACAGACGGTGGGGGGGGAGGATGTGTCAGCACGGACGGGAGGTCCTCCGTGCATAGCTGGTCTCCAAGTGTGCGTGTATAGCTCCCGCCACAGGATTTTACTCGTAAGTGACTCACAGGAGAAGCTGAATAGTTTGTGGCTTCTTTCCTTGCACGGCCAGCTCTGCTGCAGTTCAATCTCCTGACCGGGCTTCTGCCTCTCTCAGTGTAGCACAGCCATCGGGGAGACCTATCTGAGCATTATGTGGAATTCGGTTTTCCCACGATCTTCTTTAAGTTTCCTTTTAAAAAGTTACCAGTCTGTTTGTTATTGTGCATATAGTACCTAGATAAATCCCCCACACAGCTCAGAAGACCAGGTGCCTTCTTTGGCAAGTCCAGGGACCAGGGTTCAAGCCCTGGTCCTGCGTGCTCCCCCAGGGCACGTTGAGCCAGTGACAAAGTCCGGGAGTGGTGGCACACACCTGTCATCCCATTGCTGAGGATGCTGAAAACAGGAGGATCACTGTGAGTGTGATGTGGATAGTGAGATCCTGTATCAAATACTACAAAATTAAAGTAAAATAAAATAAAATAAAGTCTGGAGGTTAGAAACATGCAATCAGGTAGAGTCAGGCTCTGTGTAGACTCTCTTCCCAGTTTATAAACAGCTACCTCCTCTGGTCATCCCATCCTCTAGGTAAGGGAGGACCAGGTGACCCCCATCCTCTTTTTATAAGATCTTGCATCTTGCTCATGAGGCTTCTGCCTGATTGATCTGGAGAATTCCCAGAGGCCCACATTCAAATAGCATTGCAATTCAAGATTTTTTTTTTTATTTTAAGGAGGAATAAAACAAAAACAAATAACAAGAACGAAGACAAAAACAAAGCCCCATGAGATAGTGACAGTGAATTTCAATGCAAGAGTAGACATTTAACAATGGTTGTTATCTTGCATATGGCCATCATCAGATTTTTGCGCGGACTACCAGACATAGGAAGGTAGGACTGATCAGACAGTTACATCTGCCTTTCTATAAACCTTCAAAAAATTTTTCCTTATCCTTTTGCTAATAAATTTCTTTTTTGTCTTTTCTCTTTTAATATTTAGGACAGTGTGTACCAGGTCTACAGGGTCCCACTGTGTAGGCTGAACTCACAGTGATTGTCTTGTTCCCAGCCTCCCAATATGCTGGGGTCATAGGTGTACACCACCAAGCCCAGTCTTTTAGTTTCTTTGAAAGAGGATACAAAAATAATAGATAAGACATTAGAAATGGTACGTATTTTTTAAAAAAACAAACAATAAAAAACAGAAAAAATAAAAACAAGAAAAAAGGTGTCCAATGGTTGTGTTATAGTATTCATTGCTGTCTTCAATGTAGTTGCTCAGGTTACAAATATAAATATATAAAATTGGTCAACATAGTAATGTTAAGTATTGACTGCTGCTTTTTCATGTATTTAGTACAGGGCCTACAAGGTCTCATTACACAGAGCAGACTCCCAGTGATCCTCCTGCTTTCAGCCTCCCAAGGCTGGGATTACAGGAGCGCCCCACCACACTCAGTCTGAACAGCACTCTCAGCACGCTCCAGGGGCGGGGCCAGCACAGCACACAGGGGATCGAACCCCCAGCCCCTGTATCTACCTAAGCAGGTGCTTTAATCCACTGAGCTATCTGGCCAGCCCTAACTGCTACTTTCACAAACCCAATAGAAATTAGTAGTACAATTCTCTTAGCCGTCTTGTATACATACGCCATGATTTGTTCCCTTTCTTTTTTCCCTATTTTTTCTCCTTCCCCTCGTCTCAAATGTTTATTCCTTACGTTTAGTTTCTTTCCTTTTACTCTATCATCTATTGCACCTTTCAGACTTTATTTACTCTCTCAGGATTTTACACTAGGGGGATAATACGATGTTTACACATCTCTCTGAAAAGAATTTCTGAAAAAAAAAAATCTCTAGCGGACACAAGCACCTTATCCATGGCAATAAACAATGTCTGTTGAACTGTGTGAGACCCCTGCTGGTGGCTTCACCTTGTGCTGTGACGACGTCTCTGAGGTCAGCAGCAGTGCTTCAGTGGCCTCTGCTTTGGTCAAGCTTGGATGGTCATTGATCCACTGAGAAACTCTCTGTGGTCTCTTCCCGCTATGGAATGCCTCCATTGGCCAGTGAGGTAGAGACTCTGCAAACACACAGTACAGCGAACCGCTGCCCTTCTGCTGCGCAGGGTGGGTCTTGTGTGAACACCGTCAGTCCTGAAGGTCCTCCCTGCCTTGTTTGGGGGCACATGAAATTTGGGACCTACCTTTAGCTCCCAGGCCAGGGCTGAGAGAGACTAACATAAATTAAACCAATAACCCTGTTAGTGGCAAGAGCTGTGCCCTCTTTGGTTTTTCTCTGACATTAGCTGCATTGTAACTGTTGCATCAATGAGTTATTGGGTCAAAGGACAAATGGCCAGATAATCCCTGCCCTCCTGAAGGGTCTCCACCAGAGCAATCTGTTTTCCAGGAATGTTGTGATACTCTTGAGAAGCTCAAAAAGTGGAATAATAAGAGAATTCAATAAAAGAGATAAATAAGGCATTGTTGGCTTGATTATAAGTTAAGAGGTGCTGATGTGTATTGTGCTACCATAGGCTAAAGGCAAGCCTGAGGAGCGGGGTTCCTTAGACTTGGGCTATATTGGTGATTATGATATTCCTTAGTTGTGTCTGTGGAATAGACTGCAATTCTATCTGAAAGAATACCAGAAAAAAAAAAATCAATTCTCTTTATGCTTTGTCAAGTTTCTCATTATGGGAGAAGCGCTTAACATTGCTTGTGTCATACCCTGGGGTTCAGTGTGTTTTTTAGGGTAGGCAGCCATCAAAATGATGGACTGGCCAGTGGTAGAATGACTGGTGACGGCCATGATAAGTACTCATCTCTCCTGCACCATAAGGTGTACGTTAACTAAGGGACTCATTTTACCTTCCTAAGAAGAATTCTGAGTCTTCAGCTTTTTGACTGCCTCACTCATTACTGTTGAACATTTGTTTGATTATCACTTTTGGATATGAGATAAGGAGAGACTCCTATAGAGGCTGAGACTGTCTTCAATACTGAAAACCAAGAGGCATTCCTATTCCACTGATGAAGCAGAGCACAGCTTGTTTTAAATTGTGACGGATTAAGAGGGATTTTGTGCATCTCAACCCACAAGAATGTTTATTTAATCACGGATTGACAGTTGTTATGAGGAGAAATGAAATTGATTTTGATTCAGCTGAAAGTCCGAGGACTTACCATGCTAGAATTGTGCCCGTCTCTCCTGTGCACGGGGGGCACCTCAAGACCTGGAGCATATTTTGTCCCAACCAGTCTGTGGCTTCAGAGTCGGAGCATGTGCAGAGTGGAAGAGATGCTCAGCATGGGGAGAAATCCCTGGGACGGCTCATAGTCTTAGAAGAGATGAAGGAGGCTCAGACTGAGAGACAAAAGCACGTCGTCCACTGATCTGGCTTTCCATGAGAGCCCTCCATCGGCCCCCGGAGACTCTTGTTCCCATATGAGATGAAATGCAACAGAGCAGGAGCCCAAAAGACCACCCACATCTCACTGCCAGATGTGAGGGCATCTGCTGGCGGGAGGAGCAAAACTAGGGGCACACTCAAGGCTGTAATTAGCCACAGCGCTGGAAAGTCTTCAAGAAAGAAATAATAGATAGATAGATAGATAGATAGATAGATAGATAGATAGATAGATAGATAGATAGATAGAGCAAGTCTGGAAACAGAGAACCCAGAGACTATAAAAGACTTCATAGATAAAAGCAACAAAATAAAACATGCAAGGTTTTTTTCCTTATTGTAATCCAAACTAATTTTTCAAACACGAATTTTGAATTTGATGCCTGAAAGCCTGTCTAGAAGTCAGCCTGGGAATATCTAATTAACTGGGGATCATGGCCTCTCTTCCTCATCCCGGGAGGTACGCTGCTGCATTTCCAGATGAGATAGTCGGTTGCCTACAATCTGGTTAGGTGGATGCCAAAAGCTGAGCAGCTGCTGGCCCTGCGTGACAGCCACGCCGAGGCTCAGTAAACTGTGGCCTCTGTTCTTTCCATGTGCTCAGAGTAAGCCAGATGCAGGCGGCCACGCAGGAATCCTGCAGATATTGGGCACTGCTGATATCTCTGCAGCCACCGCTTGGGTGGACAGAACAGGGAGGAGAGAGGATTTCGACTTTGAAGGTGGACAGGATCAGTGCTTCTATCCTCAGGCCCTAGCACTCATCAGGTGTACTTCCTGGGATAGCTGAGCTCCTTGTAAATATTTACTGAATTCTGACTGAAAACATATTCTGTAGATATTTCATGGATTTCCTTAGATCTTCTACAACATTCATGGCTCAGGATATTGGCAACACAGGAGGTACAGAGCCTTTTCTAGCTGTAAACTTCTATAAAGCCCTAATCTTTTTTTAAAAATTTTTTATTTTATTTATTTATTTATTTTTCTTGTTTCAGAACCTTTGTTTGTCCATTCACTCATTTTTATGGCTGGCTCAGCCTGCCCTGAGGGCAGGGCTGGCGCAGCATGTGGTGCCGGGGATCGAACCACGGTCCCTGAAGCCGCCCAAGCTTGCCCAAGCTTCCCCAGGCAGGCGCTCCAGACCACTGAGCCATCCCACCGGGCCCTATAAAGCCATAATCTGGGAACAAGACATTTAATTGTTCTATTTTAAGAACTCTGTGTGCCAGAGAGAGGATTCCCGATCTCATACGCTGCATTTTAATGTGCCTACAGTCCTAGGAGAAGAGAGTGTTCAAGAGCCTTCAAACACATTTAAACAGGTCACAGTTAGGCCTGACACTGGTTCAGCCATTAACACAGCAGACAGACAAACGGATGCAACTTTCTCCATCAGATGCCAGTCAGTATTATCTGCAAGTCTGTGGAGTAAAAGCCAATTCTGAAAAGAAGGCCTCAAAAAATAACTCGCTAGAAGTGCGACATTGATGAAACATAAAAAGCCCCTGCTTTACACAAGGGAATGATGCTAATGACGTTAAGTGCCAGCTCCGTTTTGCCTGTAAGGAAGGCACCTTTCTGGGGGGCTGGGGGGGGCAACATTGTCCAGCCCAGCGCTGTCCACGCATCCGGGCAGTGAAGAGCACACAGTCAAAAACCTCGGGAGGCCAGGGTGGGATAACCCTGCCTGCCTGCCCCAGGGGTGGGTCCCAGACTCCCTGTCAGGCCGTGCCACCAGCACGCAGAGCTCCCCCACCCCACACACTCACACACTCACTCCATGCAGTGCCTGCCCTTAAGGACTGCCGCAGTGTTATAAGGAGAGCTCGAATTTAATGATCTTAAGAACACTGTTGCTATGGGAAAAATGAACTTGGTATTCAAAGCAAGCTACTTGGGCAAGGGCTTCTGAAATGCAGTACCCGAGGAGAGGCTTCTGCTCTGCTTGAGTTTGCTTTCCTGACAGTAAGGAGGGTGCGCTTTGCATTTCCTGGTTACCCCAAAGTCTCCCAAATTCATCCTGTGGATGTGCAGTCTTGTACCTCAGTCCCGATCATGGAGGGAGGTGAACCCCAAAACCCCTGCGTGTCGTTTCTGATGCAACGCAGCATGCCCAGTGGCTCTTCCTCAGGCGAGTCCTGGTTTCTGCGTCCTGTACCTAAGCAGCGGCTCCAACCAGACCAATCCCACGAAGACCCTGGACAATGCAATGGGACAGCTTGAATCACCCTAGGAACGAAAGCAAATGTGTGGTGAGTGGCTCCCGCATGCCGGACCCGCCCTGCCCTTCTGATCCAGGCTCCTTCCTGAGCTTCCTGGCGTCCACACACACACAGTCGTACTGCCTGCTTTTTATCGTGCCAGACAGCAGTAGGTTAATAAATTGAAAACATAGCCTTGGCCGCGTATCGACGGTACCGCCGTGCCGCTGTAGGAAGACAGGATGGCGAGGCATTTTAGGGGTCATGCTCACCTGTGTTCCATACAGCTCTATGTGCAATGGGCATGATGATGGAGACTGAGTGTAGGATTAGAGCAAAAGAGGTGACAGAACAGAGGTGAGGTAAGGGGAGTCGCCGAGGACTCGAGACGCTGCGCACTCCCGTTGCCTCTGGAGAGGATCTGCAGGGCCCCGGGCCAGGAAGCTGCAAAGCAGGCGTGAGGGGCATGGGCAGGGGCCGAGCTGGGGACGCCAGTCTGCATGTCCGTGCTTCCTCAGGCATCAGCTGGGGCTGTGGGCCTCAGAACTTGCCTGGGTTTCTGTTGGAAGAGTCTCTTCCCAGCTGAGCTCCAAGCCTTCATCTGCAGGAGGAAGCAGAGCCCCGGATGCCAGCCCTGCCCTGCTCTGCCCTGGAAGGTGCAAGTGTCCTTTACAGCTGCTGGGACCGAAGCCTGGCCTGCAGCCTCTCAGGGCATCGAGCTCAGCTTCTGCCCACAGTAACACTGAAGGGCAGTCCAAGGTGAATGCTAGGAACCCGGATTTAGCTGGTGCCGAGCGGCGCCCTTTGAGTTACACGCATTTGAGATCAGCTGAGTTAAGCTGCAGGTGCGTTTAGGGATCTTGCAAGTCTTTCACTTTAAAGTGATCAATTTGAGTGCCTAATAATTTAAAAGGAGATGAAAAAATGCTGTAGCTGTTAACAATTCTACTGAACAGTCCTTAAGACAAATTCTTAAGTGACTGTTAAAACTTGGAGAATTATGATTACTATTTTTTTTTTTTTTTTGTCTTTTTGAGACAGGGTCTCATTATGCAGTTCAGGCTGGCCTTGAGCTCACTTTTGTAGCCCAGGCTGGTCTCGAACTCGCACCGATCCTCCTGCCTCAGCCTCCCGAGTGCTGGGATTACAGACGTGCGCCACCACGCCCGGCATGATTACTGTTTTAAATATGTGAATAAAAAATGTTGATGCCGCTGGATTCAGTGATGGCCAATTTCAAGTCAAGGTTAGTGAGTGAAGTTGTTAACAAAAGGACCAAAGCTAATCTTACAATTATCGATTCAACAGGCATCTTAGTAAATCCAGTTGGTCAATTCTTTCCTTAGAGGTCGTGTGTACTTTGAACCCTAAACCCAACGAATTCATTAGGAATATGAAAGAAATCTTAAATAACTTCCAAGGAAAGCAATGAAGAGAGACTTGATCCCGACTGAGTGGAGAGCGGGACTAGCGGAAAAGTATCAGAGAACAAGACAGATAAGCAACGGGCGAGTGGATCCTTGAGTCTGAAAGGACCCTGGCCTTGGGCGCAGTACTCACCTTCATCGGTAGGGGGCGCACAGCGTTCCCAAGCCTGGCCTCAGTAAGCCTGAGGTATCCCTCATTTCTGAGATGGATCTTTTCTATGCCTATATGAACCTTTAAGGGGAAAGTGGTTCATCGAATTGAATCTTTGTGGGAACCTGTGAAAAATAATGCGAGTACCCCAAATGAGAGACGGAATGGAACTCCTTGTTAGTCTCAAGTTCTCCTAGTCCTTTCTTGCCCCAGCATTCCTCCTGCACAAGGCAGCTTCAACCAGGGGGTGCGTCACAAAGGAGCGGCCGACAGGTGGCAGCACCTGTTTGGAAATTATTTGTGTTTATTTCACGTCAAAATTTTACTACGCCCAGGTGTTGGAGCCTCGATCTATGAGACAATAGACATCTAGAAGTGACAATTCTCTGTCCTGCAAGTAAGATGAACGTCGTAGCAATGGCCATGGGCTGTTGACGCGTTCTGCACTCTGTCCTCTTTAGCCACATGAGAATAGATGGTCGGTCATGATTATACAGCAGTAGACTAACTCCACTCTCAGCATCAGAAAATTTCCAGAGCAGCCTAATCTATTAACATTGATTGCAATATCTATCCACCAGGGGATTTAGAGAACTCCTGACAACTAATAGCCTTTTAACAGTCACAAACAGCCATTTCGCCCCTGAGGAACGGACGTTGAATTAATAACCCTTTAAATCTATACAAATTTTCCTAAGCCCAAATTTTACCATGTATTATCATAGATATGTTCTTTGATCATTCCAATATCTAACAACTCTTTAAACATGTGAATTTATATCTTAAAAATAATCAAAACATCTGTAATTCTGAATGATGGCCACCGCTCTCGCATTTATCATAGATTAACCTTCTTCATACCTTTTACTTTTTTGTACGCAGAATGTTTATATTTAGGGCAGGAAGATAGCTTGGCGGTCCCAGAGCCTGTATGGCAAGTGCAGGGACCCCAGTTGGGTCCTTGGTACCGCATGCCATGTGGCCCCACACCATACTGGCAGCTGAAATTGGGCATGGTGATACACTCTTGTAATCCCAGTGCCAGGGAGGCTGAGACAGGAGGATTACTAGAAGTCTGACCTGTGTAGCCACACCCTGTGCCAAATAGATTTTTTTAAAAAAGAGCATTTATATTTACTGAAAAGTAGTACAACCAAATGAAGTTTTTCTTTAAACAAGGGTGTGCCCCCTAGAGATAAGACACTAAGTACAACTTCATTCAGATCAAGTCTGAAGATTATAGTTCCATGTAACCGAACTGCGTTACTGTTGTTTAACTGACGTTAAGCTAAGAAAGGCAGTGGCTCCTATCAGAGACTTGCTTTGGCACCTAAATTATAGATTGGTCTAAATGACTTCTACACACTTTGATGGCTCCATCAAAGCAGCAATAGTATGGCTAGTAGTGTTTTGCACAGGTGCATACAGAATGAGGATGCATCCTTATAGGATCACCAGAAATTTAAAGGTGAGCCTGTCTCTTTAAGGAATTAACTTTAGAAATGTACAGCTATAAGGACTCTTTGACATCAGAGGTGCTCACATCCGTTAAAAGATCAGAAAATTTCACATCTGCTTTGATCTTAAGCTTCTAATGCAGCGAGACCCTGTACACACACACACACACACACACACACACACACACAAAGCTCTTTTGGAATTTTTTTTCAGAAGCTCGGTCTATAATTTACCCAAAAGACCTGTGTGCAGATATCTATGTAGAAATTTTTATTTATTTATGCATGTTTATGAATACATGCAATGCATACCGCAGCCCTGGAGAAAATGTGCCTCGCTCCAAAACCCCAGCAAACAAAGGCTGCACAGCCTTCCATAAAGTGAAGAACAGTGATTCAGGAAATCACTGGGAGCTGGCAAGATAGCTCAGCAGACTAAGCGCCTGCTTTGGCAAGCCCAGGGACCACAGGGTTCAACCCTCCGTCCTGCATGTCACGCCAGCCCCGCCCCTGGGGTACACTGAGCCAACTGAATGAGTCCAGGTGTGGTGGCACACACCTATAATTCCAGTGCTTAGGAGGCTGAAAACAAGAGGATCACTACGAGTCCAAGCTGCATAGTGAGACCCTGTACCAAATACATAAAAGTGGGGGAAAAAAAGTCAATAGTGTCTTATATAACACCGAGTTAATGTTATAACCTCTTCAAGCCATGAAGCCTGAGGCAGGGGTGGGGCAGAAGCTTACAAAAATGGCTGTTTTCTCAGGTTGTGGGATGATTGGGAGTCTAAGTAAAACCACACAACCACACGTGCTTTGCGGACACTGTCCACCTGGCAAGGGACGCGCGCTAGCAGGGTGCTGTGCGCAGCAGCTCAGGTCGGTGCCCGGTGCGAGGCCCAGCTTCCGCTTCCGGCTGACGAGTAGAGGTACCGGGAGCTTCTTGCCTCGTGCTCCGACCGCAGAGGTCACGACTGTCTTTGACAGCTGTCCTTGTTCTTTCTGAAAATGTCTTTGCTAAGCTAGCTGTCATGCATGGAGGCCCCGGAGTTTTGCGACAGCGGAGGGTCTAGAGCACCGAATGTTCCATGGTAATTAGAAAGAGGGCGTCACACGCGGTTGCCGAGTGGCTCGACTCTGAAAATAGGCAATTGAAGACCCTGGCTGGGTGTCTGCTTGGAGATCAGACTTGTCGCCGCAGCATCTTTGCATTGTGGCATCAGTAGCCGCTTCAAGGGTTCACAGTCCCACGGGGAGCAAGAGCTCTTACGGTGGGAAGGGCGCGCTGCGATGCAAGCCGCGCTGGAGCCTGAACGTTCCAGAGCATTTGCCCAGAAACACGGGCTGGTAGCTCTGCTCCACTGTCGCTGTAGAAAGCTGGGCTGGGGGAGGGTGAGATTTCAGAATCTGGAGCTGCACTGTAATCCCAGCTCTGCTCTGTCCCAGGTCTGGGACCCAGAATACGTGATTTAACCTTTCTGTGCCTCAGTGTGCACTTCCCTAAGTCACAGATAACATCAGCAGTGCCACCTACCTTCTGGGGTGGCTGAGAGGACTGAGCAGGATTCTGTGTGCTGCCTCTTGACATACTTAGTAATATGTATAAGTTCCAAATTATCCCAGCAGTATTGAAACAAACTTAGGAGAGAGAGGGAGGGAAGGAAGGCAGGCAGGAAGGCAGGCAGTCCGCCAGGCAGGCAGGCAGGCAGGCAGGCAGGAAGGCAGGCGGGCGGACAGAAAGGCAGGCAGGCAGGCAGGAAGGCAGGCAGGCAGGCAGGCAGCCAGACGGGCGGACAGGAAGGCAGGCAGGCAGGCAGGCAGGCAGGCAGGCAGGAAGGCAGGAAGGCAGGAAGGCAGGCAGGCAGGAAGGCAGGCAGGCAGGAAGGCAGGCAGGCAGGCAGGCAGGAAGGCTCAGGATCTCATAAATGCTAAGAGAATACATGTTCCACCTGTGCTACGTTTCCAACCTTGTTTGTATTTTTCCTAAAGCCAAATTTGTTGTCAGGCACAAAAATGAGATATAAAATTCAAAAGGAAATGGCTTGAGATATTTAAATAGTTCTCAATAAATCTGTCTGACATTTTGTGAATCTTTTGGTACGTCTAGCCCCATATTTGCAAAAGGTTAAATATGCATAACAAATCTGATTTAATTTCAAAAGCTATGAGATAAATTGAAGATACAGAAACTAAAATTTGAATTCTTTTTAGGATTTATGTTTCATATGGAGCATCAAATGGTGGAACAAACAAGTTCTCACATGTTATAAATTTTAGTAGATAAAACAATTATGTGCCATTTTTAAAAAATATGTGACTTAATATTCAGTGTCAAAAATGGAAACTTTTTATATAGGATTTTTAAAAATTCTCATTGACTGAAAGCTTCCAAAGGGAAAATTCTATGTGCCAAATATGTGCCAAATGTTGCAAATTCACTGTGCCAAAATTCAGATGGTAATACAATGAAATAGAAGGAGAAGCCTGCTATGGTTCGTGCCTGGCTGTCCCCCCAAAGCCTCGTGCAGTCATGGGGTGGCTTCTGGAGCTTGTGATGGATTATTGTGGGTGCCAGTGGTGCCCCCAGCCCTGGGGTGGGGGAGAGGTTAGCTAGCTGCCGGAGATGCTGCCCCTGCTTTTCCTCTTGCTCTCTGCCACCTCCAAGAGCGGGCGCCCTGTGCCCTGTGCCACTCTGCCTTGGAGCCAGTTGAGTGTGGACTGAAACCTCCTTGAACTGCTAGCTGAAGAAATCTTTCCTTCCTTGATTTTAGGTGCTGGGAATTTGTCCCAGCAAGGAGAGAAGTGTGACTGAGACGAGACTCTAAGGAATTAAACTAGTTTCTGTGAAGATTTCCCCGTACCATGCCTCCTCATAAGTTCACATCAGGGATCTTGTGTCCCTTCAGCGTGGGCTCGAGCTGTTACAGGCTGGCTACACGGCTCTGTCGGGCCTATGAATCCAAGCCATGACTGGAGCGGGTGGAGACCTACCGCACTGGGATAAACAGTCTAGAGCAAAACTTGCAGAGGGCCTGGTACACACTGAGCAAGTTCTCGCGTCACGCACAGCTGTGCCTGTAGATGATACGGACGCCCTCCTCATAACCAATCTGGTCTTATAATAGAACTGTAGCCACAGTGAGTGGCAGCGGGCTGTGCCTCGGGACACCTCGATGCGCTTGCGTGGAGAGCGGACCGGTACACGCGGAGACGCGGGCTGCGCAACTGGGTGTGGCACACTGCGCCAGCCCCGTCAGCTTTGCTGTTCTCTGTGTGCTCGGCTATTTTACCCACAGTGCACCTCTCCTTTCATTCAGTTTTCACTCCTGAGAAGTAAAACGGCGCTAGAAAGCCTCCCGCATTCCTGTGCTGCCTTAGGTACGTTTATGGCAGGGACAAAATACTTGACCCCCAAAGGTCAGGAAGGAAAGGTTTAGCTCACCCCTTGAGGAGGTGGTGAGCTGGCTCCACCGCAGGATGGCGTGGCACAGGGGCAGCAGGTGAACCCGCAAAAGGCAGCAGAGCACCGAGAGCACCAAGTGGGGAGACCAAGCCCCTTTTCCGCCCCTGTATTACGTGTGAGCTGTCCACCCTGGAGTCGGTGCTCCATACATGCATCGCCTCTGTGGCCTCACGCACAGGCTCACGACAGAGCGAGGCTCCTGGCTGCCTGCTGAATTACCTCATTAAACTTGGAAACTTCTCTAGTTGGCCCAGTGAGCGACGGCCCTGAGCCATCAGGGCGCGTCTTCTGCACACCAGGACGGAGCCCTGAGGAATCTGCTAGGCTTCTAGACACAGTGGGTGCACACAGGCTCAACCACAGAACGCAATTCCTTCGCATCGCGCATCTTTCAGGTCCTATTTAGTGAAACTGAAAACAAAATGAGTTGGAAGCCTGATAAATCCAAACAGATCTACCCAGGGCTTCTGTCTTACAAATCGCAGCTAGCAACGTGATCAAGATTTGGTTCTGGGAGGACTGGCGAGAGAGCTCAGCGGACGAAGTGGCTGCTTAGGCGAGCGCAGGGAGGGGGTTTGGGTTCCTGGTACCGCATGCCCCACGGGCCCCGCCCTCGGGCGCGCTGAGCCGGCCACCTAGTCTCTGTATCACATACATTGAAAATAAGAATTATTTCTGTAAAATAGAAAGAGAGCAAGTAAACACCTGAAATGATATTCACCTTCATTAACCACTGAGAAATGGCAAACCGCAAAAAGATAGCCCTGCATCTTCTGATTAACGCCTAAAGTTTGAAGCAGCAGCAACTGCACACTTAAGAGCAGCAGATTCTGGCAAGCATGTGGACCAGCTTGCACTCTCGTTCACTGCTGGAAGGAATGTCAAGTGCCCTAGGCCTTGAAAAATAGTTTAGCACTTTTTCGTGAGCATAACCTTGCGGCACGAAGGAGAATGGGACTTGCGGACGTTTCCCCTACCCAAGTGGAAACCGGTGTGCGCGGCGGCAGTGTCTGCGCTACATTGACGTCTGCCTGGCCAGACCTAGAACAAGCCAGGGACCCCTCGGCAAGCAGCGCTTGACCCGTGTACACCCCCGCCGTGAACCCTGCAAGAAGGAAGGCCAGCGACAGCACTTGGTAAGACAGACCCCACGTAGAAAGACGGCACAGTGCCGGATTCCGTGAAGCATCCTCTCAGGCTGAAGATAACATGGAAACCGGGTCACTGCGACAGGAGCGAGGGATGATGGGGGGTTTGCAGGCGACTTTCAGGAGATGACGCAATGAACATTGTTAGTTTAATAGTTAGATAACCATTGCACTGGGTTTTTTTTTTTAAAAAAAAAATAAGCATAAATAACACATAAAATTCATAATTTCAGCGGTAGTGTCAATTAAAAGTGAGCGAACTTTACCATTTTTAGATTAGTTCAAAGATTTTTTTTTTTCACTTATGTATTTGGCACAGGGTCTCACTATGCAGGTTGGACTCATAGTGATCCTCCTGCTTTCTGCCTCCCCAGAGCTGGGGTTACAGGCATGCACCACCACACGCTGACTTGTTTGCAGGCTCAGTGTGCCCCAGGGGTGTGACCAGCACAGCATGTGGGACCAGGGATTAAACCCTAGTCCCTGAACTTTCCAAAGAAGGCACTTAGTCCACTGAATTATCTCACCGGGCCTAAAGATGATTCTTAAAAGCTTATAAATGGAACATGATTCAAAGATAAGCAAGGTTGCTTGCCTGGTAAGCACAAGGTCCTCAGTTCAATCCCTGGTGCCACAAATAAATAAATAAATAAACAAACAAGCAAATAAAAGATAAGCAAGGAATTTAATACTGATAAAGTCAGTTTTTATTGAAGCAATCAAGTTTTTAATCATATATAGTAGGTAAGAAAAGATCATAAGAATATGATAATATGGTCAGATATTTAAGTTAGATATAGTAAATCAAGTTTTTAAATAAAAGACAATGTTATTCTAAGAGTTGTGCAATATAACTGCGTCTATACGCACACATACTATCAAACTATAAATGGAGAACAGGCAAGAGAAGCCTAGTAGTGTATTTTATAGGGAAACGTGTGTGTGTGTGTGTGTGTGTGTGTGTGTGTGTGTGTTGACATGGTCTTGCTATTTTCAGCCTGGTCTTGAGTTCATCTTGGAGCCCAGCTTGGTCTTGAACTCACAACAGTACACCTGCCTTAGCTTCTCAAGTGCTGGGATTATAGGGGTGCACCACCACACCGGGCATATTATATTTTATATATAAAAAAAAAAAACAGTTTTGTTAAGAAGGTTATCAAATAGTTTGTTTTTTTTTTTTTTTTTTATCTTGGTTGATCCCTTTCAAATTATTCAGACATCACCATTGATATTTTCTGTTCCATACTTGGTAATGGACGTTTTGTAAAGAAGATAAAGTAATATAGCTAAGTAAAAATATTAGTTTCATGGTTTCACTGAACCAAGAGTTGTTTAGGTTGACCCAAATGCTGACATGAAAGAACTCATGATATTATCCAAAGCTTTGGGCTATTGCTGCCACAACTTTCAATAACTGTAAGCGCTACATACTGTACTTCATAAGGAGTAAGTAGCAGAGTATTTGCTACTCAACTGTTAAGCACTTGTAGCCAATTGCTAAATTATTTGTACACCTTAATGGTATAGTGTATTTTAAATTTGAGCTTCTTTTCAAGGACAGCTTCCCACTCTAATGATATCTGAAGACTGAGTTTGGCGTCACTGGAGATTAACTAACGGCAACTGTTGCACTGCTTTCCTTATAGTCCAGCTCTCTTGTCTCTTCCTGTTTGTCCTGGCTGCTTTACTGTTACTGTGACACAATACCCAACACCTACAACGCAAAGCCCAGGGATGCATTTTGGCTCACAGTGTGGAGAGGCGGGATAGTGGGGCAGAAGGGCACGGCCGGCAGAGAGCAGCATGACTGGCACCTCATTTTTTATTCCATCCCAACTGCAGGCCTATTGGCTGGCACTACCAGCCAACACGAGTCTTCAGTCTTCAGCAGATCAATGGTCCACACCCGGAGCTGTGAGCCAGCTGTGAGCTGCTATGGTTCAATCATTCCCCAAAGCCACCTCTCTGAATGTGTGACCCTCAAGGGGACATCTAGATAGGACCCACAACCCTCTTCCTCTTCTCTTTCCTCTGCTTCTGGCATTCTCTTCTTCCCCCTCTCCACTGCTGGCCTTTCCTTCATTCCGTCCTCGCCTGCTTCTTCCCGCCTTCCTTTACTTTACCTTTTTTTTTCCTCCTTTCCTACACAAGGCATTTCTGAGCATACCGTGTCTGAGTACACACGGTTTCAGTATCCACAGTTACTGTCCGATTCTGCCTAATCCCTGGCTCTGCGGATGAGTGTACGCCTTCCTGCTGGCTGTGCCAGCGGGCTCTGCCTGGTGCCAGCGCTCATCTCTAAAACTTTGCCTGCTCCTCGACACACCGAGATTAAGCAAGCTTCTTTGTACCTCTTCGCAGCTTCTGTCTTTGCCCTTTAGTGAGTTTCCTGCTTCGACCTTTGCCAAATTTTATTCTTTGCACGTTTGTGTTTGTCTTCATCGTTATGACCCATGGTTGCGGAGCGAGCGTGGCGATACTAGCTTGGAGGGCTCCTCACTGACCAGAGTTCACAAACTGTGCTGCGGCCTTTTTCCTCTTTTAAATTGTCTGTATCACCCTTAAATTTACGGATGTCTTCATTTCACTTACTCCTCTTTATAACTATTGCCTTTTTGTCTTGTTTAGCAAGACATTTCTCAAAGGAAGACAACAGAATAAAAGCAGTGTTTATAGGTGTTTGACTGACATTTTGCCTCAAATGCATCAGTCTTGCAAAGACACATTTTCAATGTCATGTGAGACAGAGATCTACTTTTCCTTCCAAATGTGAATACATAACCTTATTTAAATGTCTTCTTTGCTGAGAATTACTGTTAACTACATGATGGTATTTATAAGTTAGCACACGTTTATAATATCTGGCCCTCAATTATATCCTACTAAATATTTTCGTACTAAAAACAAGCTAGCTGTTTTAGAAGATGTGATGACGTTTTCTTTTTTATTTATTTTTTATTATTTTTGATAAGAAATAATGCATAACAATGTGACAGTGTGAAAACACGTCAGTAGTACATTTCAGTATTTGATACAGTGCATAGTATCATCCTAGTAGTTATACAGAGGACAGGGTGTAGATGTTATAATTTTTCAAATCATTATGGGTACAACCAAATTTCTTCTCAATAAACTAAGAGAAAGTAATTGTATATATAATCCAAAGTTCGATATTTGCAGGGGGTTATTGGTAAAACTGGCAATGTTGGAAGCTGTTGATTTAAGCCTTTTAAAGCTCAGCATTCTAGATTTCTAAATGTGTAAAAATGTGTAACTGCTTTTCTCACATTCTATAGAGATTCATTAGAATATCAATGATTGACAGAAAATACTAATTCCAAGTTAAGTCTAAGATGTTTGATACTCACAAAGACAGTGATGTCATGCTCAAGTACCTATGCTATAGAATAATAGTATTGCTAAGCTTTTCTCCTGGAGACTTAAAATATAAGTTTACAGACCAAAAATTGGAGAAAAAGAAGGGCTACAAGGATAGCCAATATTTGGCCCCTAACCCTTCAAGTTCAGTGAAGTTTTCTTTTTTAAAAGAAAGGTTGCAAGATTTCTGTAGGCATGCTTTCAGATTCATGTGCAAGTGCCTTCTCAAGGGAAAATTAGGGTCTTTATGGATATATCTTGGGAATGCAGTAAGCACACACACGCACATCCACACGCTTCTGCTGGGAAGTAGTACTTCTAGAAGCATTGCCTTCCTGTTTCATCATTTTTTCCCACTTATTGAAATACCTTTTTTGGTTTCACAGCACAAAGAGAAATGTTGAGCTCTGTATTACGTTTCCTTCGCCTTTTTCTGTCCCACATTGCAGATCCTTAATGCTTGCTGGTGCCTTTTCTTCCACTTAGGTGATGCCTTTCTTGCCAACTTGCAGAACAGCTATGATCACTTTCATGTATATCACGTGACCTGCTACCTTGGGAAGGTGCTGTAAGGTGCGTTAGTTAACTCGACAGGCCCTTACATGCGTGTCAGAAAGGCAGGTGCAAACGGCGATGCGGCGGCAGTGTTCATCCAGATGCCCTGTTAGCTTGTCTGGTCAGTCCTCCAGAAAAGCATGGACACCTTCGAAGGTCACGGTCGCTGCCCTCGAGAGCAGGGCCCTTGCACACGCTGTGCTTTTCAATGTCCGCACCACTGTATTTCTTGCTCCCATCTTTAGTGGCATCTTTGCTTTTATTTTTGTGAAGAGAAATATTTTTATGTAGTTCAAGTGATTTCATCCTTCCTCCACATAAGACTTAGGAAAATCTTGTATTATTGTGTATAGTGTGGAATAATTCACATAACGGGATGAAGGGGGCAGCACCATTATTGCTAACTGAGGTCCCCAGAATATGGGTTTGTACAGTAAACTAGAAGAGCACGTGATGAGAAGACAGACAGATCTCGGTTTAATGTTGATCAGACCCCTGGCTCCCAGGTAGCGACCCTCGCGCTGTGTAAGCGTCTCAGCAGTCGCTTTGCGATCTCTATGTGCAGGTGGAAGCGAACCTGTCGCTCACCGACTCTGGGAGGAGGATGTTGTGCATTGCGTGAAAGACGTAGGGCCTGCCACCTAGTGCTATTGACGGAGACTTAGCTGTCCTTATGATTGATAGCGTCCTGGGGACTCCCTTCAGCTTAGCCTGCCTCAGTTTCTCCCCACCTCCTTCAGGTGCTACTGACTTTTGTGAGTTGCTCCCATCTAGGTTTTTGTTGTTGTTGTTGTTAGACTTCAGCTAACACAGTCCTTTCTGCGTTCCACGTCTGTCATTTGCAATGTTCTCTGATTATAAGATACTTGAATGTTTGTTTGTTTATTGATGTATGTATGTATTTATTTATTTTATTCTTTTGGCACAGGGTCTCACTATGCAGTTTGGACTCATAGTGATCCCCTGTCTCCACCTCCCCAGCACTGGAATTACAAGCATGTGCTACCATGCTTGGTTATACAGCTACCACTGGCATGCAGTATCAGGGATCGAACTCAGGCCCTTGCACTTGCCAGGCAGGAGCTTAGACTGCCATGCTATTGCCCCAGCCCCCTATTTATATTGTGAAAGTTCTAAAATTTAAGTTGATGCCCTAGGATTTATAAGCCAGTGATATGTAAATTCAATACGTACACTCCAAATGATTAAATTTCAAAATTTCTTCACCTTCTTTTCAGGTTCTGATTCTTTTGTTTATGTAGATCATTTCATTAATTTACCAAAATCATGTAACTGTGGTGATTACTCTTAACAAAAACAAGAAAGCTGATTTTTAACCCTTAGGTCATAGTTTTAAGTGTCTTTTAGAGAGGAAAAGAAAGACCAGCCAGGTAGCTCAGCAGACTAAAGCACCCTACTGTTCCCCGGCTTGCCATGCTGTCCGTGCCTCTGGAGCACACTGAGATAATTGAGGCTGGGCATGTTGGCACAGCCCTGTAATCCCAGCACTTGGGAGGCTGAAAACAGGACAATCACTATGAGTCCCATCTACATAATGAGACCCTGTAGACCCTGTACCAAATACAAGGGGGGGAGAGAGACAGACAGAGAGAGAGAGAGAGAGAGAGAGAGAGAGAGAGAGAGAGAAAACCATTCACCAAATATTTACCATTTACCTTTTTACAGCAACTGGGATGAACAATTAAATTAATAATCCAGAGACTGCTTTCTGAACATTAAGTTCCAAATCAAAACCAAATCAATCCTGCAGTCGGAAGGTGTTTCTCTTAGCATCATGCTACCCAGACTCATGCCCCGCAGACTGTGTCCTGCGGGTTAGAGATGTCCCCTTGCCTAGTAAGTGCAAATTCTCCTTGGATGCAGCACGTTCCCGCGACAAATTGAGCCTTTACTCCTTGTAACCCTCTGCTTCTACACCCTTTCTGACGTCAAGCATAATGCAATGGGAGTAGCTTGTGCCCAGATGACGTGCCAAGTCAACACTAGGGCTACAGGAGCCATGCACCACTTCTAAGCCAGTGGCAACTCGATGTGACATAATGTCAGGGACCCCGTAGATGTTTTGAAGTAGTTATTGGAGATGATGGATGGATGAAAACTCTTGATTAAATCTCTGAGACGCCCACGACTGAGTACAAGGAAAGGACTGAAGTCCAAGCGGAGGAGGTATGAAGGAATTTCCAGTGGGGAGCGGGCCTCGGTGGGTCACCACAACCTCCACGAAGCGGAAGAAGCATGGCTAGACGGGCTGCTGCGCACCTGCTGGCGTGCCCCGTGTTGCGGCAGCGGGCTTCCAGCCTCCCCTTCAGGGTCTGCTTTCTCTTAAACACGCTCAGTCCCTCCCTCCAGAAGCGCTGGCTGTACCTGTCAGCTTCCCCCCACCCCATCTGCCTAGCAGCAAAGCCTACCGGTTTTTCTTCCATTTCCTGCCTTATTATTATCATCTTCCAGCGTTCTTCTGGGAGCTGACTCTTCTTTGTTTTGTGTTGAGCACATTCTGATTTTTGTACCAAAAATCATTCATTTGCCCAACATTTTCCGATAACAGACTCCAAGCCAGCACTGTGAGTCTCTGATCTATCAAGCCCAAGGTCCGCCCCTCTGGACCAGCTTGGGCGGGGCCACGGGCCCCCTCTGAGAGTGAAGTAGAAACGGGAACAAGGTGAGAGAGTGCTAAGGGCACAGAAGCTGGATCTTCTGGGCCCCACCTAAGAGCACACAATTCCCCTTTTTTAAAAATGCTGGGCATCAAAATGAACCAGAACCGCAGATTGGGCGCACTCCAGCTTTAAGTGCCATCTGCTCCCCGCCGGCTGCCAAGTATCTGTCTCCAGCCCTGAGCTCTCCCGCACACTCTTCACCTACTGACTCCGTGGCCGCTGGGAAGGCTCCCAGGCACCTCATGCTCTAGGCACTCCCGAGTAGCCCTTTGATCCCACTGTCCCCAAGCCCCTCCAGGGGGTGGCTTTCTCCTCATCAGCGAAAGACCCTCCTGGACTTTCAGACGCACATGTATGGAAACTCGTCTTCGACCCCTAATTTTGTTTTTACCATATTGTGCATTCTATGCATGAGCACCCAGAGCTGCAATAGCAAACATTATCCAGAATTCAGCTAATTCTTTCTGCCTTCCTCTCTGCCACCTTTAATCCCAGGACCAATGTCCTCTGTCTACTTCCACCTTTGACCCCACAAAGTCCACTTAAGGGAAACTGTATCATCTTCCAGCCAGTACTCCTCTAAGGTCTGTCACCCCTGAGAAATACCTGGTGCCTTCAGTCGTCTACAAGACCCTGCACCCCCAGTCCGATTTATGCTCATGGTGTTACTCCTGAAGCGCCCAATCTGCCCTCTCCTTCCTGCATGCCGCCCTCAGGCCCAGCCCCAGGCCCTGGTTCTGCTCCAGCACTTTATCCCTTTGCTTCTCCAGAAGATTCTAGCCAAACTCTGTCGTCAGTGCCTACTCGTTAGTAAATCGCCATGCCAGGATCCAGGCCTTTTCTCCTCCTCCCCTTTCAACCTCGTGCTGATAGCTGTTTCTCAGGCTTTTTGTTATAAGCAACCAAATCACACGGCCCCTCCTGTCCTGCCGCTCCGCCTGCTTCCCATTCCTCCCTGTTGGCGCCAGGCTCTCTCTGGCACACCATCATTCATTCACCCGTCTACTGGCAGCCTCCACTCCCCAGAGCGTCATCACCCTCAGGACGGAGATTTCCAGTTCTCTTTGCCCCTCCGTTCCCACCATCGGGAGCTCTGTCTGGGACACGAAGGGCACTTAGTTCTTCTTCGCTTACTGAGTGAATGTGTGGATTCATTCCTGGCAACCTCCGTCTATCCAACCCTGACTATTCTCAGAGTCAGGCTTCGGAGTATTTGTCATTCAGATAGGTACATGGAAGGGGAAGGGAGAATTTCACCATGTGATCACACTGTCCATGATTCTGTCTGTAGAAGCAATATATGGGACGTGTAAAGTCCTCAGGAGGCTGCCAGGAAATTGTAAGAGACTGCTGTATGCGTCGGAAGGATCCTCAGAAATCCCGAAGCGTCAACTGTCCCAGGCAGGCCTGAGCTCAGCCTATTCCTCGAATGCCTGTGTGAGTCTGGGCTTCAGTGAGGAAAGAGTTTGTCTTTCCATTGACCTATTGAACTGGTTTTAAAAAAAAAAAAAAAAGTGCCTCATATCCAGACAGGCAAGAGCAAGAAATCAAAAAAAAAACGAAATTTTTTTTTGCCCAAACCCCAAGGCTATGCGCTATTGTTCAAAACCTAACAGTCCAAACACTATGCAGGGCAATTCTGCAGCAAATAATGTCATTCAGAACTCTTTAAGCTGTGCATTTTGGAGCTCACAAAGAGGCCCGTGTTTATGATGACCGTATTTTTTTATTCTGGGTTCCCTTGGCCAGTAGTACTTTCACCTTTCTGGTTGGGACCTCAAAGAAGGATTATAGTCCCTTTCCTAACCCAGCCCACATAAATGTGACAATTGCAATTAAACAATATTCAGTCTTCTCAGGGGGAAATACACATTCAATCCTATTTGATTCACTTCTATTAGTATTATTAATACTTTCAATGCCTGCTGATCGAATGAAGTTTAAATAAAACAGCATGGTAAGAAATTAATTCAAGACCCAATATTGGAAGGAAAGCAAATATAACAACCTGTAAAAATAGAAACTGAAGCAGACAATGCACGGTGAATAACATGCAGTAGCACCTGGGTGCACCTTACTGACGACGTCTGAGAGATGCAGCAAGGACCCCCCCCAAAAAAAAATTGAGGTACCCAACCAGTTATTTTCACTGGAAATAGTACGAAGTCATTAGGCGATGGAGACCAATGAGATGTGGTTTTGTGTATCATGTACCAAGCAACAAGTACCGAGGAATAATTTTCACTTGAAAAGCATGCCCAGTGCCACATCCGCTGGTAAAGCATGTGGCTATCAAGCAATGATTGTATTAGATTTGTAAGTAAAAACGGATGCTCTTGTGCTCTTCTCCGACTCCGCAATGCTGGGTGCCTTGATGTTGCCGCACCCTGTACAGCTGCCCATGGGCCCGCAATCACTGGGTTTCCAAAGCTCAGCCATGGCCCTGGAAGACCGGGGAGCCTGAGGCTCTGCGCACTCATGTGCTTCTGACCACCGGCCTTCTACCAGCTTTTTCCAAGTGCTTCCCAACCTGAAGGTGTAACTGGATGAGTGTAGATAAGGGGTGTCTCCCCATTTGCCTGTGGGTCCAGTACCATATGCTGCATGCCCCTACTTATATTTCTTACAACATTGGCTGGAAGAAAATATTCCTCCTAGCTCCCTGCTGCCTTCCTAGAGTCTGTGGGTCTGCCCAGCACGTGCAGCCCCTGGTCCGCATGCTGCCGCCTGCCTGCCTGCCTGCCTTCAGGCTGCTCACCTGACCTGCCTAGAGCTGGTGGGCCTTTTGTAATTAACTCTGTCTGTCTGTCTGTCTGTCTGTCTGTCTGTCTGTCCAAGTCAATTTAGATAGGTAGAAAGATTTGTGTATCTAATAGAGTCTCCAGGGTCTCACTACACAGATCAGACTAGTAGTGATCCTCCTGTTTTCAGCCTCCCACGTGCTGGGATTACAGGGGTGCGCCACCCCACCCGGTCTCGTTCATCATCTCAGTGCACCCCGGGGGCTGGGCCAGCACAGCAGTCCAGAGAATGAACTCTGGTCCCTGCTTCTGCTGAGGTAGGTGCTCTGATGTATTGAGTTCTCTGGCTGGCCCTTACACACATATTTTTAATCCTAAAAAAGTATGTACAGAGGGTTAGTGAGCAGAAACACGTGTTGGAGTCATTTCAACAGAACAGGAAATTCCCATTCGCTTGGCTACAGGCAGTCGTACGCTGGGGGTTTGCAGGGAGGGGTGGTGTGGGTGTGAGTGTGGGTGTGTGGTGTGGGTGCTTGCATGTTTGTGTGACAACCTAACTTGCATTGTGGGAGCAGAATATGGGCAAGAAGATTCTACAATCAGCTTGTTGAAACCACAGCCCAGCAGACACCGGCATAACACAGTCTGCATTTCCCTGGTGGAAACCTGAATGGGGAGGAGATGGTTACCCAGGGTTGCTCCCTGGGGCCCTGCTGGGTTAGCAGCCCAAGGGTGCTTGCCGTGCTAATATGTTACTGGCACTGGATTTCTTCGAAAATTGTTTAAATGTCGCTGTTGCGAACTTGCTTGGGTGATAGTGACATTGCAAGGATAGGGCGGGGCCTATATTTCTATCCTACATCCCCTACCCTTAAATTTAATCATAGGCACATTTTTCTATTGAGGAAAGCTTATCAGATTGTGGGAACCAGACCAAATTCACAAGCACGCTGTTGACGACAGACATTACGCTCAGGAGCCAGGCGCACTCCAAGGCCAGTATGAATTTTCACAGAACTGAGGAATAAAATGCATAATTATCATAGGTCAGTGTTAAGTTCAGGCTGCCAGGGAATAACAGCTCATCCCTTTGGAAGGAAATGAAGCAGCAATATGCCTGATTTAAGAAGATCTTAAAAGAAAAGCTGCTTTCTCTGGTTCAAATAAATGAGCAGATGTGTCTGCGGTGATGTGTTTTGACAAAGTGCTCCAAGACACAGCACTTATGAGGCTGAGGAGCCACCACGCCAGGAGGCCCGGCTTCCACAAGACATGCTGCCAGATTTCACCGGCCTCAGGCAGGAAATGAAAAGGGTTTCCCAAAGTGCCAGGGATGGGAGCAATTTCAAAATCATGGGTAAGATGCAGGGTTTTATATGCAATCAGCTGGATTATAAAAGCCACTTTGAAAACAGATAACAATTTTATCAGTCCCCCAAGCATAGCAAAAGGGGTGGATCTACGATAAAGGTGATATGAATATGCTGATAAAAGATCCTGGAACAAATTTAGAAGTGTTTGCGATTTGCTTGAAATAGGTAAAAAAGAAATACACACAGAGACACACTCACCTGTATATATGACAAAGGAAGCATAGTGTGAGCATGTAATATAAGCATGAAGTGAAAAACACTTCTAGCGAATTGGCTAACCAGAGACAACCACATTGTTACCAAAGCCTTATTGTTATGGTGTAAGTGAATTTAAGAGGAGACTGTCACTCAAAGCTGGGTGACCTACCAAATTTCTTGCTAGGTGGCATACTTTTGTTTGTTTGTTTCATCTTACACCCCTGAGAATAAGACAAGGGGTAAATTCTAGCAGCTCCTGATCCCTGGTCTGTTCCTTGTCCCTAATCTCAGCTTCTCTAAGGAAAGTGAATGTCATGGCCTCCTGAAGAGATCTGGTATAAGTCACTGGAACCATAGCGGAGAGAAACGTGTGAGAAAAACACGTGAGAGAAGTGGGCGTTGGCTTGTGGCAGTCTCAAGCTAGAAGGAGCACACGCAACTCGGGAGCTATTTTTCTTGGGTTGATTTTGCTTTCCTGGCGGGTGTGTTTTCTGTTTTCTGCCTGGAACTATGCCTATATGATTGCTTTCTAAAAATGCATGTTTACTAATAGGTATTGTAGACTTGAGAGGGACTAAAGGTGTATTGGAGTTAATTACCATGACAACCATGGTGTAGCTCATGACCTGATAATAAAGGAGTGAGAGGTGAGCGAGTTACGCATAGATCTGTGCTTCCGATTCATAGACTAGTCACTCCTCGCTCTTGACCTTCAGCTTGTGCCCGTTCACTCAGAAGAAGACACGGCTGAATGTCTATGACTTTCTTAAATGTCCGTAATGAAATTCCCAGGTTTTTTGCTAAAAGGGAATCCTATAAAAAGGAGGGGTCTTTTCTTCATTGGGTTTTGAGTTAATTGGGACCCACTCCCTCCCAACACAATAATACAATTGACTTACTGGAGAAAGGCAAATACAGACATAATTCTAATAATACAACCATTGCCTCATTAGGACACAACTGTCTAGTATTATTTTTTACTCTGAAGAGTTTTAAACTACCATGCATTTATATTGCTCACTTTCTAAGTGTCCTAGGCTATATGTTAAATTAAATACAGAATCCATTATATGTGCATTTGTGTATATCTCCTGTCTAATTCATAAATACTTACCCATGAGAGTATTCCCAGACTGAGTAGGGAATTGATGTTTTATTATTATTATTATTATTATTATTATTATTATTATTACTATTATTATTGGGAAAACTGGCAAATGGGAAAGAGTGTTGGCTGTGTGGGCGTGCAGTTGGGAATCCAAGGAGAAGCGACATCAGCCCTGTTGTGTCCCTTTTGTCTCCGCCTGCCGTGCAGAGCCCCTGGAAGGCATCCCCGCCCATCTGGTCTTCCATCTCCCACGTCACATAGCCATAATAATATCTATCAAGCATTGCTATTGAGATGTTTGAGTGACATTGTATAAGCAACCTACATAGCATACTGCCGGGTACCAAGTAAATTGTCCAAGTAATAACCCTGACTGGTAATTATAGGTGATCACAGAATGGCAAAGTGGGAATTTAATGTCATCCTGAAATTCTGAAAAGCCATTAATAATGTAAGACTATTGATAGAGTTACAAGTCCTTAAATGGATTTTCTAAGTTAATTAATCCCCCGAATCATCTGTTTTATGTCTGGCTAAGTTGAGAAGCATGCTGTCATCTGTTTCTTTCCTTTCTGTGAATATAGGATATAACCTGCTCAAAGCAACCCTACTTGTTAAATATAGAAAGAAGAAAAATACATAGTTTCATAGCGTCGGCATCTTACCTCCCATCTGCCTGAGAACTCGGAGAACTGCCCTCGGTCATAATATCAGCTGCGAGACTTCTGTGCCTCAGGCTCACAGTTTACCTTGGTAACACTGGGAAATTGTAGGCAATCCAAGCTAGACATTTCTTCTACCTTAGTTAGCATCATTCCCGTTCTCTTTCTCCCCTCTCTCTATATATGATAGACAGACAGACAGACAGACAGACAGATATCTCTAATCTTCTTAAAAGCAAGAGTCTTAAGAAAATGTGTTGCATACCTCATGTAGCACATACGGAATACTATTAAAACCAGTTCATTAAAGATGGCGCATTGGACATTTGTAACTCTTATCTTTGGCTGCTGACTTGAAGGGTGTGTGTAGCTGAATAAACCAGAGTGAGAATGAATTACCCACTGTTCTTTGAAGATCCCAAATCCTAAATTTAATTCCTAAAAAATATGGCTACTTGAATAAGCTTTGACAGCTGATTTAGTCCTTTGGTCCGGCTGGCAGCAAGCAGCTACTATCAAGCCTGCATTCTTTCTGTCTCTGCCAACATCTACCGTAGTTCATGGGCAGTACATGGCAAATAAAGCCTGTGAGCCAGCCTGGCTTATTCACAGTATGGAGAAGAGGGTGGCGCCTGAGACGGGCCTAGCTGATGTGCTCTCTCTGAAGGGCCTGGCCACAGAAGTCTGGTGGGCCATTGAGTGCTGCCCTGCATGTCGGCCACCCAACTCTGCTGTTCAGTTGTGTACATTTGTGGAGAGCATGCAAAGCCAGGTGACTACCTATGTTGCCGGTAGGTAGCCGCAGCGCGCTGAGCACCTGCGTGGGTTGCTGTTCAAGGGCCGGTGCTGAGGACTTGCCAAGGGATGCTGGGGGGGGGCCGGCAATGGAGCGATAGGTGGCTTGCAGAGTTGATGAAGCCCAGTTTCAGACACTCAGGCTTGAGAAATGGCACCGACAATGCCCCGCAAAAGTCCTTTATGAGCCTGCATTTATCTTCCCACCCCGGATTTGCAGCAGGCTCTCGAGCCAAATGTGGACTGTGCCAGCTGCAGGCGGCCGCAGCGCCTGGCCACGCCATCCAGGGCTTTTTCCAACACATCCTTCCACAACATCCCCAGTTAGCTCCACGGCCTTTGGAAATCACCCATGGTCCAAGGCCAAGGCCAGTACAAGCTGCTCTAAAGTGGATATGTGGATCTCACTTTTACAGTCAGCGTCCATGCTGCTTTCCCACTGAGTTTTCGCAGCATCATTCTTGAGTACTAAGATTTGCTGTTGGAAGAACATTGCTGTCTACTACCGTACAGTGTGCATGCTCTCTCCTATCTCCTTTAACCACACTGGAAGATTCTTATTAGGACTTGACTACTTGAGGAAAGGTGGGGATAAAGGGTCACAGAACCAGCCCAGTGCAGGGAGTAAGGGCTAGAACTTAACTGAATAATTAAATGCCTAAATAATTGGCTGCATAAATAATTGACGTGTCCACCATATAAACTAGGTTGGATGTTTTCCCGATCTCACATGAATAGAATGCAAATATGTGTAGTTTTAAGAGCTCCTGTTTTCTTTTCTCTAGATTACCGGAATGCAAACTGAATAATAACCACGTGTAGTGTGTGTGTGTGTGTGTGTGTGTGTGTGTGTGTGTGCGTGTGTGCATGTGTGTGTGTGTGTCCTCTCTTCCAAGCAGGATAGTTGCTACCTTTTCTTTTTTTTTATTTATGTATTTGGTACAAAGTCTCAATGCACAGCTCAGACTCATAGTGATCCTCCTGTTTTCAGCCTCCCTGGTGCTGGGATTACAGGCATTTGTCACCATGCCCAGACTTGGTCCTTGGCTCAGTATACCCCAGGGGCGAGGCCTGCATGGCATGTGGGACCAGGGACCAAACCCTGACCCCTGTGCTTGCCTCAGCAGGAACTTAGTCTGCTGAGCTATCTCGAGGCCCTCTAGTGGCTCCTCTTACGGGGCTCAATTACTGGTCACCAAAGTAGAAAGAGCTGTTAAATTCCAGCTTAGATTCAATAGCCTCCAACATCACAAGCTTCACTGGTGGCCCACTGCAATTGCAAAACATTTGACTGTATATGTATCTGCTTCCTCTTAGTCCAAAGAGAAGTATATTCTTTTCCCTTTTTTTCTTTTTCTAAGCCACATCAATAGGGAGGTGGGTCATGCCCACACACTGTACTCTGTATAATGATTGTGAGGACAATATGCAATATGTCAACTTTCAAAGAAAAGAGAGGGGAAAAGAAAAAAAAAGTAATGTTGATTTAGAAAGGTTAATGTTTAATTGTTTGATCTATCTTATATACCTATATGTATTAATCTAAACTGATCTGATGATGAAAATATGTAATATAACCATTGTTAAATATAAACAATAAAAAAATTGTAACTAAAAAAGAAAAAATTCCAGCCGGAGAGGAAGTGATTGCTCATGCGGAAGCTTCAGCGTGTAGCAGGCGAGGGCAGCGGCAGCATGCCAGGCAGCCTTCCTAGGGAGACCACGCCACCCCTCTGCCCTCAGATGCCCATCCCGTGTCCCACTTGGAGTAGCAGTGGGTCCCACAGAAGCTCTGCTTCCACACTCTGACCTCCACTGACCCTGTCCTGACCCTTACGGTGACACCTGTCTACCTTGCCTGTGTGATCGCTTTATGTGTCTCTATAACTGAGCTCTAGAAGAGATTTATAACTTCCCATTGCTATAAATTCCTGTCCTATGAGTACTCCTGGCGCCACGTCCTCCTATTATCGCTAATTGTGCTTCTAGCTTCTACTCAGGAGAAGGAAGAGGAAGACGAGGAGGAGGAGGAGGGTAAACCTAGACAGACCTCACCCTTTTATCTGGAAGCCACGGATGATGTTGCCCCTTCCAGAAATCAGCCTGTCCTTCTCCGCTGAGTCAGTGATCTCGGGGGTCTGTGTGCGGCTTCCTGGGGAGGGTCTGCTACTTACAGCAGGCTGTGTGGGTGCTCAGCACAAGGGGAGGCTGCTGCAAGGCGCTATTGCCCTGCACTGCGCTTGCTTTTGCACCCTCCCTATTCTCAGCTGGCTCTCTTTCGTTGGGTACCATAAATGCGTTGGGTGTGTTAGTGGCGACCATTGTGCCAAAGTCCTAAAGTCAAATGATCTGGCTCCTACAGGCATCCTGTCGCTGTAACTGTTGAGGTATGCCCATCCGTTCTGTATTTTTCACTGAGCACTTCAGCCTATCACTGAGTGCTGAGCAGTGACACTTCTCAGATTTAGTCCATGAAGATCTCTCTTCTGACGGGAGGGTGGGGAGAGCGTTGGTCTTGTTCTCTCCACTCTCCGTATAGACCTTGAAGTTGCACAGTTGCCGGGCGGCCTCATGTCTCCATCTCATACATCTTTTCCAAAGTAGAAAATATAGTGCGATATAAAATTGACAGTAGTCCTGTCTCTAAGAACTTGATAGAAAGATTTATAGTGTAGGATCTCAAAAGTTAGTAGAAACATCTCAAAAGTATAAATTTCTTAGACGCAAATTCCAGAAAATAGCTTCAGAACCAAGTGCAAAAACCGTATAGAAGTGATTAAAATGAAAAGTGCAGTTGACGTAACTGATGTAACTTCTGATCGTCTGAATGATAGCAGTTCTTCCCCAATCCTCTTTCAGACTGAATACAATTCCAATTTAAAATCACTTCATTTAGAACGAGGCAATGGCATAAAGAGAAATATTAACCTGAAGTGGACCTCACAAAGTCAGTGAATGAAACTGAAAGATTTCAGGAAAATGTTAATGAGAAGTCAAATTGCCCTTCAATTAGAAAAGCAAAATGCGAGAGTAATTAAATTTGTATGGCACTGATGCCAATATTTTTATACAAAGCTATGGTGAATAAGAAGAAAATCGTATTGGAAGGTACTTGTAGTTGTTCAATCAGCTGTAAAAATAAGAATATGCTATCGGGAGGATTCTGTTCTCCTTAAAGTTGCTCAGAAATTATAAGAGTCACATGAGAATCTTCCTGGGAGAAAACAATAGGATGAAAAAGTAATTGTATAAAATGAAAGCCTCTCATAAGGAAACCATCACCTTCTTTGACATAATTAAAGGCAAAAAGTTCAACTTGATCTTAAAATACACATGCACATTACAGTATTTGCTTCTGAAAATGCATTAAAAGTTGAATTATTTATGTGTGACAACAAAAGAGATAAGCACTTTGACCAGCCTTTGTTTACAAAAACAAAACATGGGAGCAGACTGGAATGGCTGATTCATCTACACTGCGTTCTATTTGTATCTGTAGTGCCAAATTCCAGAACCTTGTAACTTTCATTTGGGAATTGAAGCTGTATGAAGCCTAACTTTTATTCTACTTTAAAGTGACTTTTTTTTTTTTCTTTTTGGCATTGGTAACTCCTACTTGCAAATTAATTCTTTGAAATAACAAGAAGCTCCTGCATCAGTTTTCTCAGAATGATTCTGTGTGGTATTTTGTGGACCAGTGTTTGGCCTTTTGGGAAGGAACTGCCTGGGCTTTTAGCAGTCATAGTCACTGTGCATTCATCAGATAGCAAGGGACACGCTGATGGGCCTCGCACCCCCTGATCTAGTCTAGTTAGCGTTTCCTGCCAGTCGGTATTTTCATCAAAAGCAATGTTTTCTCACTGGAATTTGCTGTTTGCAAACATTGATGACATCATTACGATTTTTTTTTCCTAAAATTGTAAAAAATTGTAGTCTGTCAAGCCTATGGCAGTTTGCCTAGTCTCTTATTCTCAATTAATACACTTTTTTAATCTTTTTGCTTAAACAACCATTTACTTGAGAGTATAGCAGTAACTGAGTTTACGTTAGAAGCAGTACACATCTGAAAGTCCCGAATGACACACATTCCAAGCGTAGTTTTAATGTTCCTTCAAAAATCTTTGATTTCCATTCAGCTGCACTATGCCTTTCCATTTTTATTTCTTCTTTAGATTTCTTATGCTAGGGAGACTATATGATATTTACAAATGTAGGTGTAGTTTATTTCACTTATGAGTATATGTTCGATATACACCCATTTATATATGAAGAGTCTTCCAGTTTATCATTCTTTATAGCTGAGTAATATTCCATTGTATAAAAATACCACATCTTTTTCAACCATTCTTCAAATGATGGGCATTTTGGTTGTTTCCAAGATTTGGCTGTTACAAATTGGGTTGCTATAAACATAGGTGCACAGATATCGCTATGGTATGATGCTTTTTTTTTTTTTTTTAAGTAGGAATAAAGTGGATTCTGTGTATATTCAGTGCTTCTCCTTGTGTAGAACTGGAGAAGCATTTCCAGTACAGCAGGAAGCACTCACTGGCGCGCACGGCCACATCTTAGATTAGAAGAAGCATACCGTGGGTCTGCTGGAGCACGTGCAGGAGACGCAGCTCTGAGACAGAGTGTTTTTCTCGCTATGGAAGGACATGGGCTCAGTGTCCATCATGGGGAGCAGGCAAAGTGCATTACAGTGCTTTAACAGAAAGCAGACAGTTATAAACTAAATACGGAGCCAGGGATATAGCCCTGTGGCACAAGTGCCTGCCGGGCAAGTGCAAGGTTGTGAATTCGAACTCCAGTCCCCCCCCCAAAAAAAAATAGAACCTATTTTAAACTAAAAACTGTACTAAATCATAGCTGGGGTAGAATGACTTGCAGATGGAGACTGAGAGTGAAAGCCAACCTTGCCCACACTAGTTGTATAATTCGGGTGAATTTTATCCTTGACATAGCATGTTCAGGAATAAGAATACTTTCCACAACAGAATGGTAGCATTAGACAAGATTACGTATCTATAGGCATAGTACAGAGCCTTGCAAAATATGTAAGCTGTCAGTGCTTTGGGACATTTACTGTTTTTATGTATTTAGACAAACAAGGTGAATTCCTCACTACCCATGAACTGTCCCTTCCATGTCACCTGTCAGCCACGGGGACAATCGAGGTAGTAAGCTATGCCACTCTGGGCGCTGCACTGCAGAGCTTGGCAAGTCATAACTACTGAGCACCGAGGCACACACCTCAGGACTCCACCTTGACTCTCTCTAGGAACCCAGTAATGGAAGAAGAACAACAGTGTGTACATAGATGCTCTCCCTAACTGCCTTCAGTTCACGTCTCCACCTTGCCACGTAGACGTGAACTCTTGCAATCTTGGACAAGCTCCAGGTGAGAGCCGTGAGCACTGCTGCTGCTGAGAGCTCTGCTGAACTTGCAGGCTCGAGGTCAGCTGACGCCGATGTTTTACTTCACTCTGCACAAGAAACCCATGGTGCTTCCAGTGAACTTCAGCGAGGAGAAGGAAGGCGATACGTGTGCTATAGGAGGGAGTGTGGGCGGCACTCTGAAGGCATGGCTGGACCTGGGAACAGTGGAGAAAGAGAAGCTGACAACAGAGGGAGGGACTTCCAGTGCTGGGTGACGAACACGGGGCATCCCTGGGAAGTGTGCGAGGTGAGGCGGCCCAAGGAAATGGCTGAGGTCAGCCAGCACAGGACGAGCAGCCATGTGGTCACCCCTAGTGCGCTGCGGTGACAACACCATCCTACTTCTCTGGTCCTGCTCCCCGGACCCTCATTTCTGGTGGAATCATAAGACAACCAGCAAATGCACCCCAATAGTGGGACATGCTGTTAAACACTTGAGCAACACTAGCTAAGACGGTCAGTGTCATCAGAAACATGCAGCATCTGCGAAAGTGCCACCATCCAGGAGGGACCTCCAAGGCATGATGGTGGGGTCTAGTCTGGAAATCTGCATGGCGTCCCAGAGCAGACAAAGTACGTTAGGTAAAAATTAAGGAAAGCTGGCAGAGGGTGGGGGCACATCCTTATCCTCCCAGCTCTTTAGGAAGCTGAGGTGGGAGGACCCCAAGCTTGTGCCCAGTCTAAACAATTTAGGGACTTAAATGATTCTGTCTCAAAAATGTCAGATGATGATGATGATGATGATGATGATGATGATGATGGTGGTGGTGGTGGTGGTGGTGGTGGCATAGGGATGTAGCTTAATGCAAGTGCTCTGGGTTCAATCCACAGCGCCATACCCATATGCACACGGATATACACACACATCTACATGAACCAAGACATTTACCTCGTCATGCTACATCAGTATGCATTTGATATCATGAAAAATAAGCCATATCAGTATAAGATATTGGGAGTTCAGGACAAAGGAGCCATGGAACACACAAGGCTATCTTCTTACTATGCCTCTAATTATAACACTCTACTAAAATTAATCTATTTAGCAAAGCAGTCAGGGAGCAGAGTGGGATAGTACTTCGCATGCCAAGCAAGGTGAACACACTGGGACTGTACTTGGGAACTTTGGAAAATGAGCTGTAAAACTGCTGTGACAGCTTGGACTTGGGAGAGGATGTACAGAGGCCAGAAGCCCCCAGCAATGGCCAAGTGTTATGGCTTATGTCTAATTGTTCCCCCTCAAAGCCTCATGCACTCATGAGATGGGGAATTCTAGAGTTTGAGACTTGACTCATGATCCACTAGGATTATGTGTTTTAGTACTGATTAGACTATGGGTCTGAGTACTGCTGGGATTATGGGTGTGGCCTAAGGCGGATAGGCTGAGGCAGAGAGCCTGAATGTAATATAAAGAGAGACAGACAGACTTGGCTGTTGCTCTTGGCTTCCCTGGTTGTTCCATTGCCTCTGTCACCATTCTTGCTGTTCTACCGCCATGAACGGCTGCTCTCTGCCATGTGACTCTTTGCCTTGGAGCCCATGGAGTATGGACTGAAACCTCTGTAACTGTGAGCTAATAAACCTTTCCTTCCTTCATTTTGGGTGTTGGGTATTTGTCCCAACTAGAGAAATGTAACCAGGACACCAAGCCAGGCAACAGCATTAGCGAGAAGCAAGGGACGGGAGAGCCGAGCCCAGAGATTCGCAACAAGTGGCCCTTGACTGAGGATGGAGTAGTCAAAGCAGGAAGAAGTATACCATGGTGCTAGCTACCTTCTTGTTGCGGCAGAGGAGCACAGTACCAACACCCACAAATTACACGAAGAGGGCTTACTGTGGCTCATAGAGCTTGCAGTCTCTAGTAGGCTGGCAGTTAGGCAGGACAGTGCAGTCTGGGGGTGACAGTTCATGGCATGGCAACAACAGGAAGATAGCCCTCCAGGGGGCAGGGAGGAGGACAAGTCCCTCCAGGACTTGTCTTCTGTGGCCACTGCTTCGAGCCAGGGACCAGTTCATCGGTGCCCTCATCCACCAGCGAGTGGCACACCCCCATGTTCCATACACTGACCAGATGCTCAACCTGAGACCGTCAAGAACATCTAGGTGAAAACTGTGGCTGCCATGATGACACTGAAAATGGAACAGTGGGAAAAGCCCACAGATGCAAGGATAGTGACATAAATATTTTGAAGTCTCTAAGGAGTGGCGACCGGCTGGACATGCTCCAAGTGGAAATCTACAGAGGCATGGAATTGTCCGAAGAACTGGGCTTGAGGAAGTGACTGGAATTTCTGGTCTCTGAGAGTCGGTGCTTAGAGTTGGTCTTTCTCAGCCACTGTCGTATGAAAGCTTCTGCCTCTCACAAGCAGCATCAGCGGATGGACCAGCTTGAGTGGATTTCTGTGCCCTGTGGTTCTAACAAAAGCAGCAGCTGCCCATCTTCCTGTGCCCCAAGCGGCTTAGCAGGGCCCCGCATCATAGTAAAGACGTGCTGACCTTTCGTCTCGCACAAGGACATGTTCTTAGGAATGGCGAGACCAGAGCTATCTCAGCTTCTCTCTGCACAAAGCCTAAAGGCCAAGAGAGCTCTGGCTGTGGAAAGAGCTACAAGAAACCCCACTAGCACTGGCGTGGCATCCGTTTAGCTTATGCCGATCTCCAGGACCTCAGAGGGGAACATGCACTTCAGGAGTACCCCAGGCTCTAGACACAGAGGAGAGCAGAGCCCAGACACACATGTGTGTGTCCAGAGGGATCCCAGACTGAGCGAGGGTAATGGAAGACATGTCCCGAGACCCATGGGATCACACAACAGGCCAGCGTGGCTCCTTGAGGAGCCCGTCCATGAAGCAGGCTGTGCTAGTAAGGGGACAAAAGCTTCGCGAAAATGAGCTGAGTGAGAAGCTTCGAGGGTCCCCCAGCCTCGGACCAGGCCTGCTGAGCCCCCCCGCCCCCACCCAGACCAGGCACCGGCGAGGCTGAAAGCAGGAGGATCCCTGAGTCTGAGCTGTGTCGTGAGACCTCGTACCAAATAAAGCAACAACAACAAAAAAATAGCTATGAGGGATACAGGCATGTCGCCACATGAAAGCCAGCATTTTTAAGGGTACTTAGAGATTCCAGAATTCAAGTTATTTGAGCAAAGTGAAAGAAAAACAGAATGGTATAGGCCTATCATTCCGTTTCATAGCAGGCCAAGACAGGAAGATAGTAAGTTTAAAGATAGCCTGGACAGCTTAGTAAGACATTGTCTCAAAATAAGAAAAATTTTATTATTATTATTATTATTATTATTATTATTATTATTATTATTATTGTCTTTTTGAGACAGGGTCTCATTATGCAGTTCAGGCTGGCCTTGAGCTCACTTTTGTAGCCCAGGCTGGTCTTGAACTCACAGCGATTCTCCTGCCTCAGCCTCCTAAGTGCTGGGATCACAGGTGTGTGCCACCACACCTGACTAAGAAAAATTTTAAAAAGAGGTTAGGGATGTATCTCGGTGCTTTGGGTTAGGTTCTGAGCTGGACAAACAGCACCGTTATGGTTTATGTCTGGGTGTTCGACCAAAGCCTCACGCAGTCGTGGGGTGGCTTCTGGTCTTGGTGATCGATAACTGAGGGTGTGGGTGCTGCCCCTGCCCTGGGACAGGCGATTTGCATTACAGTGTGAGGAGGGGCGAGAGGCGGCTAGCTGCCTCAGCTGCTGCCACTGCCTTGGCTCCTGCTCCTGGCTGCCGCCATGAACTGCTGCCCTGTGCCCTGTGCCGCTCTGCCATGGAGCCAGTGAAGTAGGCGCTGATACATCCACTCCACTAACTCTGAGCTTACTGACCCTGCTTTCCTTCATTTTGGGTGTCTGGCATCTGTCGCAGCAATGAGAGAAGAGTAACTGAGACGAGCCCACAACGTCAGAATGATAAATTCGGAAACAAATCTCCAAACAATGAAAGGAAGGACTATAAAACTTGGAAGGTCACATAGAACTTCTAGAAGTGCCTAGTGTCCTAAGTACAATTTTAGTGCCAGGTGGATGTTTAAATGGCCTGACAGCATCGACCCCATGTTCCCTGAGCCGAGGACCACTTTGTTCTACGGATTTGTCTCCCAGAACCTAGGGGAATAGAGCACAGTTCTGGGGTTCATTGTACTGTAGGGTCATTCTTGTGACCACCCTTGCCATTTCTTATGGTGGTGATTTCCAGGTAGGAGTTCTGCAATGCCGGTTTTGAACTCTGCAATTTGAATTCAAAGAAGGAGCAGGAGTTGTAAGAAGAGGAAGAGGAATAAGAGCAGGAGAAAGGGAGGTGAAAGAGGAGGAATTTAGAAATGCTTTAATCAAGAGGAAAAGTAGCGCAGTGTCTCTAAAAGCTAGAACTCTATCTTGTTCTGTTTTTAGATCAAATTTAAAGGCAAGAAAATGTTCTCATTTATCTTTATTCCCTCTAACATTGCTATTTATAACTTGCATAATTAAAGACATTTATTAGACATCTCAAGTAGTGCTGTATGTATGCGTGAAACATTAATATTAGTTAATAACACAGTTAATTGATCAAAATACATTTGAAGACTGCCTCCTGATCAACAGAACCAAATACCCAATAATTACCAGTTAAGAAGCTGCAAGATTTTCCTAAATAAATTACTACTCCCCGGAGCCCAGATCACCTTTTTAAAAAACACAATACATATACACATCATTTAGTTATTTATTTACTATCAAACAAACATACAAACATAAAGAAAGCAAAATTATATGTGAAAGAGTAGGGGGTGCTGGGGAGATAGCTCAGTAGAGTAAGTGCTTTCCTGGCAACCACAAGGGCCTGAGTTCAATCCCCAGTTCCACAAAGAAGTAAACATGTGAAAGAGTAGAACACGTTAAAAATACTTATAGTCATTAAATATTTGGGATATGGATAGGCCCTACTTAAATGAGGGAAGAGACTGGAATGGTAGCCCAGCTGGATGAATCGGGCACAGACACCTACACACCAGCAGCTTGTCCCAAATGCCCTTACAAGCTCAGAGATCCATTTAAGCCTTGGATGTAGACAAAGCCTGCATTACACACCGGGTTGGGACATTGAAGTCCCTTGGAGATGTCTGTCTGCCATGAGCCAGGCCAGGCATCCATCATGTAACAGCATGACTGGTGGGCAGTGACTTTATGCACGTCTACAGTCATGTTGTGGGTCCCCTATAGATGAAGACACATGCATGACCCTCTAGTTTGACCTCCCTTATGGTTTAGATCTAATAGGTCACCTAAAGTCTCATGTTCAAGGGTGGAACCTTGTTGAAGGGAGTGAATCACTGGGGGGATAACTTAGAAGGGTGCCCTCTTAATCCCAGTTCCCCTCTTTCTGTCTCTGCTCCCTGGTTACAAAAGGCTGAGCAATTCTCTTCCACTACGACATTCTAGTAGTATTCTACTTTCGCCTTGGAGCCAGCTGACTCTGGATGGAGCCCTTTGGAGTTGCAAGCTAAAGCAACCCTCTCCTCCCTTGCTTTGCAGTTGTCAGGTGTTTTATCCCAGGAATGGGAAAGTGGCTAATGTAAGTGGTGTCGAAGCATGTTGTAGGACTTCCATAAGCTCCTGTGTAACCAGGACCATATAGGTCCGGGGCTGTTAGGGTCTGTGTCTCGCTGTCGCCTAAAGCCTCATGCAGTCATGGGGCAGGTTCTGGAGTTGGTGACTGATTCTTCATCTAGTGCTTGGATTATGGGTGTGAGTGCCCTGGGGCAGCTACTCTGCATTCCAGTGCAAGGAGGGCAGAGAGGCTGCTACCTGCCTGAGCTGCTGCCTCTCCCTCTGCTCTCTGTTCTTTGCCGCCACCATGAAGGACTGTTCTCTGCCATGTGCCAGTCTGCTTTGGAGCCAGCTGAGTATGGACTGAAACCTCCATGCGCTGTGAGCTAAATAAAGTTTTCCTTCCCTAATTGTGAGGGTCAGGTATTTATCCCAGCAACGGTAGATGAGTAACTGACACAGGGGCATAGGAAGCCTGGCTGGGCTGTTTTTTCTGGAATCAGCCTGCTTCTGCACCACGTGTGGGTTACCCGGAAAGAGGGATAGCGTACAGTTTTCCTCATTGACTTATTGTGTACGTATGTTTTTTCTTTATTTCAGGTATGTATAGAAACCTTAGCATCTTATACAAAATTGTTCTCCCAAACAAGTTGGCCAAAGAATTGATTTTGTAGGCTGGGTGACAGGAGAGATAACAGATAGAGAATGCACTGACCACCACCCTGCTCTTGGCATCATCAAGCCACTCTTACCCCGGGGTCATGAAAACGTTCTGTGTCTCCATCTACTCTCGCTTGCTAATTACCCAGTGCTGAGATCTGGGTACATTGTGGAGAGCAAAGGGTTATTTCCGCTCGTGGCTCCCGTCCAGTACTGACTGGTCACATCTTTAGGGCAGAGCACTGAGGTGCTGCCGGGCAAGCCACGGAAGGAATGGGGAGCACTGGTGTGGGTGTTGTGGCAGGTCGCTCTGTTGTACAGCCACCGGACTCCCCAGTGGCTGCTGTACTAATGACCCTGTTGAATCCTTGTCACCTTCCAAGGCCTGGCCTCTGGGTATCAGAGTTAGATGAAGTCTCCACCTCTTAATTCCTAGGAATTAGAGTTCAGTTGCATGATTCTGTATGGGACAAACTGTCTCAAACCATAAAAAGTTGCACTTATAAGTATCTCAGGAGTGGGGGGTGGGTATACTTGATAGTAACATAAAGGTCACTTTGAGAGGCATGCCTCTGTAAAACTACATGAAAATCAGTGACTGCTTTCAGATAGGTGGCCCTGGGACAGAACGTGGTCTTCTGTTTACAATTGTTTGATCATTTGAAATGGGAAGAGAGGAGTTCTATGTTAGGATCACCCCTGTTGGTAACACTGGTCTGTTTGCATAAAACCTGCTGTTAGGGAAGACAGTTCGGGAATAGCCATCTGCCCCGCGGAGTGAAGATCACCGTTGTCTTCAGCTGCACTCGGGTATGAGCACCCCACGGGTATTGTGGCAGCACCCACGTTTTTGTACTGCAATTCCAAGAAATGACAGCAAACTCCAGGTGGATTTGGTCCTGTCTTTTCCAGTATTTTTTGAAAAGCTCAGTGGGATCGGCCTGCTAAGTTGTTTTCATGGCCTGGATTGGTTTTAATATTTTCAAGGCCTGGGCATTTTGGATGGGGCAACAGATGTCAGGTCCAGGTCTGGGATTTTTCAGTAGCTGCTGATGACATAATTACAGTGCAGCAGCCACAGGGCCACAAGCGGTGTTCACTTGAGCAAGTGCGTCAAAGCTGAAGGGGCCTAGAAGCGGGCCTTCTTCCCCTCATCTGTTCAATCCTTGCATTTAAAAAATTTGACTCCCGGGGGCTTGCCAGGTAGCTCAGTCTGAAAAATTAGACTGCGGATATCACAGTTCCCATGTTCATTGTGCTGACGTCTTTTACCACTTGTCCAATCATATTTGTCCATCCGTACTCATTATAACAACTTGTCAACTGTAGAGAACTTTGAAAAGCCGTCATTAGGGTCAGAAAGATAATGCAAAAAGTAATAGTCTACTCTGCAATTATTATTATTATTATTATTATTATTATTATTATTATTATTATTATTTTAGTGTTTCAACAAACTCTCTGAACCAGTATGCATAGTTCAAGGTTGATTCTTTTGAAATATTCTAATATTGTTTAGTGGACAAAGCTGTATAATTAGTAGCACTGTAAGCAGTAACCACTGTGAGAATGTGAAATTTTTGTCTTTCTAGGTCTAGTTTATTTCACTCAAGGTGGTGATTTCTAGGTCCTTCTATTTCTCTGTAAATGACATGACTATTCTTAGTTGTGAGTAATATTCCACTGTGTATAGTTAACACATTTTATTGATCCACTTATCTACTGATAATAGACCGTTGGGCTGTGCTGAGATAAACATGGTTTCTCAAGGGTCCCTACTCTATGCTATCGTACTTCCTTCAGGTGTGAACCCAGGAGGAGAATACCTGCATCAAATGGTACCGCTAGTTTTAGATTTGAGGAACTTCTGGATTTAATTTGGTCGTTGTTACCATGGCTGCACTTCTTTACACTCCCACCAGCAGAGTAGAGTGTTTCTTTTATCCTCCTTCCTTGCCACCCCTTGTCACCTGTTTTTAATTCTTGTTAGGAGCCATCCTGACTAAATGAGGTTGAGTTTTGATTTGCATTTATCTAGGGGATAAAGATGGTGACAATTTGGCCATTTGTACTACTTTTTTGAAAAGGATGTATTCAGTTCATTTGCCTGTTTATTGATTAATCAATTTGATTTCTTGGGGATAATTTTATGTGATCTGCATGTATGCTAGAAGCCAGCGTCTACGGCCATACCACCCTGAACGTGCCTGGTCCTCATATATGCTAGGTATTAACCTTCTGTGGAATGAACGGCTGCTAAGAACTTTCTCCCCTTTGGCTAATTATCTCTTCACTCCATTAGCTGTTTACCTGCCTGTGGGAAAACTTTTAAATTTGATATGGCCCCATTTGTTGAAACTTGCTATTATTTCTGAACTCTGGGAGTTTTATTAGTGAGGCATTCGCCAGACTAATGGCTTCGGGTGTTTCCCTGGTGTCTTCATTTAGCATTTTCAAAGTATCAGAACTTATACCTAAGGCTTTGATTTATTTTCAGTTACTTTTGTGTGGGATGAGAGATAGGAATCTAGCATCGATCTTTGACAAGTGCTTCTCCAGGTTTCCGGGCTCCATTTGTAAAAGAGGCTGTCTTTTCTTCAGTGAATGTTCAGCTGTCCTCCTCCTCCTCTTCCTCCTCCTCCTCACCCTTCTCTTCCTCCTCCTCCTCCTTCTCTTCCTCCTCTTCGTCCACCTCCTCGTCCTCCTCCTCCTCCCCTTCTCCTCTTCCTCCTTCTTCCTCCTCTTCCTCCTCCTTCTCCTCCTCCTCGTCCTCCTCTTCCCTCTTCTCTTCCTGCTCTTCCTCCTCCTCCTCTGCCTCCTCCTTCCTCTCCTCCTCTTCCTCCTCCTCCCCTTCCTCCTCCCCCTCCTCTTGTTCCTTCTCCCCCTCCTTTTCGCCCTCGCCCTTTTTCTCCTCTTCCTCCTCCTCCTCTTCCTTCCCCTCCTCCTTCTTTTGATCAGAATATATTGAAGGAAAGAAAACTTCTGTCCAAGAGAGAGACCGAAGGGGGGCGCTGAGTGGGTAGCCCCATGTTCAGCTCTTCTATCCAGAATTAAATGGCTGAAGTGGCATGGATTTGTTTTTGTGTCTTTATTCTGTTCCCCTGTTTATACGTCCTGTTCATTTGCTTGTTTAGTGCCAGTAGCATTCTGTTTCTGTTACTCTGGACATATAGTATGTATTTCTTGAAAGCAGGCTTTGGGTACCTGCAGGCTTGCCACCCACCGCCCCCCTTAGGATCACTTTGGTTCTCCTGGGTATTTTGTGTTTCAATGTGAACTTTAGGGATCTTTTTGTTGTTCTGTAAAGAATTTTATGTGTATGTTTGTGGGCTCTAATTTGAATCTCTAGACCACTTTTGGTCATACAGCTATCTTAACGACGTGACTTCTATCAGTCTGTGAACGCAGCTCCTTCTGTCTTTCCCATTTCTTTCTAGTGCTCTGAAATTTTTCATGGAAGAGAACTTTCACCTCCTTACATAAACTGTGTCATAAATATTTTTGAAGATATCATTAATGGAAATTTTCCCTCCTTTCTTTCGTAGTTAGAGATGCATGGAAAAACTATTCACTTTTCAATGTTAGTTTTATATGTTCTGATGAATGGATGCGTTTGCTTATTAGCACTAATGTGTTGACTCGTCAACATCTTTCCACTACAGGATGAAATCCTCTGCCAATGAGGGAAGTTGTACTTCTTTTCTTATTGAAATTATTTTTACTTCTGTCTCTTACCTAATTATTCTAGCCAAAATTTGAGAAACTGTATTGAGCACATGGGAAGAGAATGGGCCATCTAGGTTTCTTCCCAGCTGTAAAGAAAATGCTTTGATTTCCTTCATTCAACATGATATTGGCGCTGGGGAAATGGATCAGCGATATAAGTGCCTGGCTGGCAAGCACAAGGTCCTGAGTTTGACCCCTGCTAACAATAAATAAACAAACAAACAAACAAATAAATAAATAAAATGGTATTGGTAGTGCCTTTGTTGTAGATGGGCTTCACTAAACTGAGGAATTATCCTTCAATGTGAAACTTCTTTGGGGTTTTTATTTTACGTATTTAGTAGTGTCTACCGGGTCTCACTGCACAGGTCAGACCCATTGTGATCCTCCTGTTTTCAGCTTCCCAAGCACTGGGATTATAGGTATGTGCCACCACGCCCAGTCTCAGTCAGTATCTCAGCATGCCCTGGGGGCAGGGGAAGCATGGTCCAATGGGAAGCGAACCTCAGCCACTATGTTCTGCCTCAGCAGGTGCTTTAGTCTGCTCAGGTATGTGGCTGGCCCTCTTCAGGGCTTTTGTTTTGTTTTGTGGAGGAAGCAGGGATTGAACTCAAGACCTTGTGCTTCCCAGGCAAGTGCTTATTCCACTGAGCTCTCTCCTGGGCCCTACTTCAGGGCTTTTATAATGAAGTTATACAATGATTCTTCACTATCCAGTTTCTTAAAGTGTTCATAATAAAGGGATATTGAATTTTTCATGGGCTTTTTCTGTATGAATTGAGATAAATGTGTTTTTATCCTCGATTCTATTTATTTTGCACATTACACTTACACATTTGCATATGTGTAACTTAGCATAGAATAAAACCAATCTTATCAAGATGTATAAATTTTTTAATGTGTTGTTGAGTTTGCATGACCAATGTTTTATTAAGGATTCTCGCATCTACGTCCGTCAACGATATTGATCTGGAGGTTTTGTGGTGCTGTGGTTGCTTTCTTTCAGGTTTTGGGGTCAGAATGTTGGCCTTGAAGAATGAGTTTGGAAGTGCCACCAGCCTTTCTGTCTCCCAGAATAATTTGGGAACATTGGTGTTCGTTCTTATTTAAAGGTGTGCTAAAGTTTAGCAGTGGACCTGGCCAGTTCTGGGGTTTTCCTTCTTGAGAAACTAATTATTTCTTCAATGTTATTGTCCATTATTAATCTGCTTAGGCATTTTCTATCATCTTGGTGGATTATTGGTAGGCCATGTGTCTAGAAACGTAACCATTTCCTCTTGATTCTCCAATTACTTAGAATAAAATGTAGGCAGCCTTTCTTGGCCCTCATATTCATCCAGGAAGTTTATGTTTATACTCTAATGGATACGTTATTGCAGTCCCATCAAGTTAATCCCGATCTACCACTTCCAGTGCAACCCACGGCAATAATAAAGGCACGACTGCATATTTATAGTTACGTGGAGCCAATGCGTCTTGAGTCCAGCCATGTGGCGGCTACCTGGAACGAAAGCCTTGACCCAGGGCCAAACCCAGGTTTTGTTCAGTCATGAAGGAGGAGTGGCTTCAGGAAGAATGACCGAGAGATGCACAAAGCAGATGTGTCCTGTGAGCTGGGCTGGGAAGGAGGCTACATTCACCTCTGCAACATGCAGAGACAAGGATGTGCAGAAAAGGTGATTTGCATTCTACTGTTGAGATAGTATCTGACGTTTTGACGTCAGTGCTTCGGCTCTGATATGTAATCTTTCAAGCCACATGAAGTCATAGCCTCTGTCTCGAGGGTCGATCTCAGCTGACAACATAGAACATTGACTCTTTGTCCTATCTCAGCCCAGCTGATATTAAAGAGCCACCTGTATAGGTTATCAGGGAAGCATCTTCAGAGACTACCGCCAGCACCTCATCTATACCAGCATGGGTTACTTAAAGCCAACCGAAGGGGTAAGGAAAGAATCCTAGCCAGTGCTGTACCTTCAGTCCATGGAAACAGGGTCAGGTACAGCAAAAATGGCGACAGCTGCTCTTCTTTGAAGGAGAGTCATCCAGGTGGTCCTCCACAATAAAAGTCTTAATCGTACCTCCTAAGAAATTTCTGGAGTTAGTGATGTCTGCTATATCCTCTCCTTTTGCATCTTTCTTTCTATTAATTTCTGTCTTCACTCCATTTTTGGCTTATTTTTCTAAGTATAGGTTTGTCTTGTTTGTCTGTTTTAAAAAAGCAACTGTTTAGTTGATCTTATGCACTGTCTTCTTAGTCTCTCATTAATTTCACATTTGATTATTATTTCTTTACTTGTGTTTGGTTTACTTTGCTCTTGTTTTCTGAAGGCCTGGAGATGTATGATTGGTTTATTTTTTGAAGCTCTCTCCAATGTTTTGGTGTAGACTTATAGCTGTCAATTCCCTCTTAGAACAGTTTTTCTTATTTGACACTACAGATCTTTCATTTGCTCCTGATTGTCTTAACGACCCATTGATCCTTCAAAAGTCAGCTGTTCAGCTTCCATGTTTATGTGTATTTTTCATGATTTTTTTTTATGGCTGATTTGAGGGTTTTTTTTTTTTTTTTTTTTCTGTTAAGGCTTACTTTGTGGTATAAAATGCTGAGAACAATGTGTCCTGTAGTTTAAATCTGATCTATCTCCATTTTGTTTTTCATCCGGATGACCTATTTACTGTTGAAAGTGACTTACTAAAGTCACCTACTTTTTTTGTATTAGGATCTGTGTGTCTCTTTATGATCAATAGTGTTTGTGTTAAGAAATTAGGGGACCAGCAAGATAGCTCAGTGGACTAAGCACTTGCTTAGGCAAGCAGAGGGGCCAGGATTCGACGCCTGGTGCCGCATGCCGTGCGGCCCCATCCCTGGGTTTGCTGAGCCAGCAGTGGGTCTGGATGTGGTGGCACATGCCTGCAATCCCAGCACTAGGGAGGCAGAAAAGAGGAGGACTGCTGCGAGTGCAAGTTGTATAGTGACACCCTGCACAAAGTAAAAAAAGAAAAAAAGAAAGTAGGTGCTGTGATGACTAGTGCATATATATGTACAATTATGCTATCTTTTAAGTGAACTGTTCCATTTGCCAATATGCAGTGGCCTTTGTCTCATCTAACTAATATTGTCTTAAGTTATAATTTGTCAGGCGTGAGTACAGCTACCAATGCTTGCATCTCATTAGGTTTTTACTGCATAAAATATATCTATTTTTTAATTCTGTCACTTAGTCTCTATGATTTTTGCTGTTGAGGTGTGTTTCTTACAAGCAGTAAATAGTTGAGTCTTGTTTTTTGTACCAGTCTGCAATATTGTATCTTTAATTGAAGAATTAAGACTATATATATGTATATATATACATATATATAGTCATATATATAGTCATATAGATATATAAACATAGATATATAGATAAAGAAATGTAGATATATAGATATACCTAGTTATTGTGGAAAGGGAAGTACTGATTTTTCTCATTTTGTTCTTTTTCTAATTTTTGAGTCTTAATTCTCAATAACTATTCCCCTTCTTATAAACCAGTAGTGAGCCACTATTGAAATTCACTTCTGAGATTATGCCTAAGGAATACTTTTTTTTTTAAATGTTATGGCCAGCTCAGGCCACCCTGGGGGTGGGGCTGGCGCAGCATGTGGTGCCAGGGATCGAACAGCAGTCCCTGTGGTTGCCTAAGCTTGCCTAAGCAGGCATTTTAGATCCCTGAGCTATCTCGCCAGCCCAGGAATATGTTTAAGTAGAATTCTTTCAGTTATTTTCTGTAGCGATGGCTTAGTGCTTATGAATCTCTTTAGATTCTGTTTGTCTCACACGGTCTGTATTTCTCCTTCAGTGTAACAGGGGAGCTATGCTGGAGTATTTTGATGCTGTTCCATAAATAAACTTCACAAGTCGCAAGGGCAAGCCCCGGCTTTCTTCTCTGCATCATGTGACAAGCCACTGTCCATGGCCATTAAACTCATTACTGAATATTCCCAGACTTTTAATTAATAAAGATTATGAGTCAAGCATGGCTGTCTTTATCCCTTAAACTTTATTCCCCCGTGTCCTTAAAATCGCCAGTTCTGTCACCCAATTTTCATAAATCTAGCCAGAATCAGCGCCTCTCAGCCCCGGCCTGCCGTGCTGTCCCATTGGCACGGTCGCTTCTCGCTGCTGCTGGTCATCAGCGTCAGTTCCCTAATGGACCGCACTCTCCACCGTCATCAGCTTTGTAGCATAAGCCAGATCAGTTTCACTTGGTAGCTGAAACCCTTGCCAGTGTCACTCGGAGGAAGTGGGAAAGCCTTGCGGCAGGCTGCCTTGCGCAGACATTGAGAGTGTGGGGGCCCTCTGTGCTCTCCTAGTGTCCAGCGCCCTGGGGCAGCAGCTGCAGTGCCCTCCCATCAGGTAAAGAAGCCGACCCCCTTGGCATCCTTGCAAACACTTGTGCTGTTTGGCCCAACACTCTATTCACAGTGATCGGTCTTCCTTATTCCCTCCCAGGACCTGCTTAGTGGAGCCCCTGCTGCAATGCATGTTTTAAAGAGTGGAAGCCTTAGCGCTAGCATGCCTGCTATTACCTTGCTAGGTACTATGTATTTGTTTACCGTTCATTATCTTCCTAGCCAGTTTCTAAATGGAGGAATTTTTGACTGCTCTATCCTTGGATGCACATTCCAGTACCTGAAGAGATCCGAACAGATTAGAAGCAGTCGGGAAATGTCTGACAAATGAAGGAAAAATATATCCCCCATATGTGCGATTTATTATTCTAATTATACCCCTTAGGGTATACTCTTAGAGTCAATTTGAATACTGGGTCACCACTGGTTAATAAAAGTTGATGAACATTAAATTAATTGGCCAATTACATTTCTTTGTAACTTAAACTAACTTCAGGAATCTTGGGTAGAGCTTACTTGATGACTGAGGAGAGAATGCAAACGGAAACCGGAAATCTCTCGTTCCCAATAAAACCACTTGCCTAACTGCCAAGACTTAGCTACAGCTGAGCTTCATAAACACCTAACTCCTTTTCCCAGTGCTCTTCCAATTTCTTTGTTAAATATAATAAATACAAGCCACATGTTGGCTCATTGCACAATAAAAGGGAATAAAAATGTTTAAGAGGAAAACTTATATTGAAAACTTATCTACATGACCTACATATGTTTTCTGGGATATCTCACACAGCCATTCCCAGGGTTTCTTATTTACCTAAATCATTCCAACTCCTGGAAAACAGTAAGCCTCAACTTGGGCAGAAAGGGTGTGCAGCTGGGTAGCCTTGTCTCCTTGTAGCCTATTAGGATCAAATTACCACAAACGACTGTGGCATTTAGAATTACATCAGTGAGAGGCATGTTACCATCCGTGTGGTATAATTTTAAGCCCAGGGAAGCAAATACCTGAGGTGTCTGGTGTGATGGCTTTATTAAAAATGCATATGCAAAACAGAAAGATAATGAATATTTCTCCAACACTATGAACTTGCGCATGTTTGTAGAACTATAAATTTAAAAGATGGATGGATGGGTGGATGGGTGGGTGGATGGATTACTCTTCCTTAAGAAGATACTATTTTCAACTTTTGTACGTAATTAACATGAGGCGTGTTCTGAAGTGTACATCATATACCAAACACAGTATTATCATTTAGCTGTATTTTCTAACTTGGCCAGAAGCAATATAATATAATTACAGTACACTTGAAAGGCGTCATGAGTAGGAGCGCTTAAACTGGCGAAGCTATTATGTTGGACTGGTGCGATTAATCTTGGGGAAGAACAGCAAACAGTTTTTTAATGAGTTTTAAATGCAGGACTCAGATTGATGGATAGTCCTCCCTTAATATCGACACTGAGGAGGCTGCAGATTTGGGGCTGGGGAACAGCCATGTGAGTCCACCCGGCCGAGAGATGACATCCGGATATTCAATTCTATTGTCCTTTCTTCCTGTTTCTTTATCCTATGTTTGTTTCTTGGCTGCAGACCAGGGTTAAAAACAAAAACAAAAACAAAAGAACAAACGAAAAAACCCAGGCAGATTAGACACCAGCAGCAGTTCATTTCCCTGTTGACATCGAGACTACATAACAAAAATAAGTTAGTGTCCAAGAACTCAGAGTGGAAGTTATTCATTTCTGTTTGTACTTTCCTTTTTATTGTTTCTTCTTTGCTTTAGATTTCACGTTGATAGTTTTTCTTTGCACAGCCTGTTCCTATATCCTGCTGATTTTTCTGGGGAATAAAATTAAGTAGAATCTATCTTCTGTGGATGTAGCTTTAACATTCAAAGCATAAAACCTGAGGCTACAAATAATGAATATTGTCACTATCAGACTTGTATTGCCTGTCATGCCAGGAAATGGGTGGCAAAGGACAAGTGACTGGGAGAGACCAAAGCCAGGGCTGCAGGAGCGAGACGGCACCTGGAATCTGTCGGTGTTTGCGGCAGGACAAATCCCAAGGAAATGCCAGAAATCCCGGCTGGGCCCACATCAGAGAGAAAAGCAGGCTCCCCTGAGCCCTACAGCAGAGAGGTCATTGAAAACAACAGGCCACCCTGCGCATCAGAGTCGGAACTGCAACGTTTGTGACCTATCTCCTTAGTGGTGGCCCGCAATTGTGCCCTTTGCCAGGTGCAGCAGGCACACGAAGCATGAGAAATGGGATCAGATAGCGCCGGGCTAGAGCCGCCATGGCGGGGATGTTTGTTCCTCAGCACCGAGGCTACCTCATGAGCAGCAGTGCTGTGCGGAGGCCTGGACAGCTCCGTAGTTGGCACGTCTGGTCGTGTCCTAAAATAGTAGCTGACTTCTGCCTGGCTGTCCAGATCAGTCCAGCCACACACAGCTAAATAACCTGCCTACCCAATACCAAAGAAAACATGATGGGACAGAGATACTAATACTTCTTCCTCCTCCTCTCCTCCTCCTCCTCCTTCTCTTCTTCTTCTTCTTCTTCTTCTTCTTATTATTATTATTATTATTATTATTATTCTCTTCATCTTCTCCTCCTCCTCCCCCTCCTCCTCCTCTTCCTCCTACACCTTCTCCTCCTCTTCTTCCTCCTCCTTCTCTTCTTCTTCTTCTTCTTCTTTTTCTTCTTCTTCTTCTTCTTCTTCTTCTTCTTCTTCTTCTTCTTCTTCTTCTTCTTCTTCTTCTTCTTCTTCTTCTTCTTCTTCTTCTTCTTCTTCTTTCTTGCATAAAGTTGAAAGTGTGTCCCAGAATTACCAGAGAAGCTGCACAGCATCTCCTGTAAACAGTGACCCTGTCTTCATTGCTTTTTATCTAAAATTGTTTCTGGGAAAATAACTTTTACCAAACTTCAAGGCAAACTTCTAAATATTGCTTAACTGTCATTTTATGTTGCTGTTGCTGTGCTTTATGAGGCATGCTGGCTGAGCTATGCACAAAATTCCAGTTTTGAAATGGAATGATATGGGGACACATGCTCAGGATAACAAAGCTTGCTCCAGATAACTATCCCTGACACCACATGCTGTGCCAGCCCCATATCTAAGGCAGGCTGAGCTGGCCATCATATTTTTAAAAAAATGCTGGAGGAATCCTAGTGTCTGACTTGAAATTATACTGCTAAGCTACTGTGATGAAATCAGCGTAGTGCTGGCAAAAAGCAGACCTGAAGATCAATGGAGCAGAGCAGAAGACTCAGACACAGCTACTAGCACCGTCAGCCATCTTATCTTTGATCAGGGAGACACACAGAGAAGCCAAACATCCTCAGGGGAAGAAAGATAGGCTTTTGGCAAATGGTGCTAGGAACAGTGGCTTTCCACTTGCCAAAGACTAAAACTAGAACTATGTCTATCACCATACATAGGATTGGATTCAGATATATTACAACTGAAACACCAAATCTCCTGAAGACTGAAGTAGGTAGGAATCTTAAGACAGAAGGATAGGTATTATCTGATTGTCCCTCATACAAATAACTTCTATCAAGAACATAGAGAGAATAAAAAAAAAACAGTCCCCCCAATTCAAAGACCCAACCCAAAAATGACCATCTGAAATGAATATGAGCTTCAGAAATGAATAAATACAAATAGCAAATAAATATATGAAAGAATGTTCAACATTCATCATTCAAGAGATGCAAATTTAAACAATGCTGAGATCCCATCTTACAAAGAACGGCTGTCATCTAGAAGTCAACCAATAACAAATGCTGGAGGTGCTTTGGGGAGAAAGGAGCCCTTCTCCAGGGTTGGTGGGCATGCAGGCTGGTCCACCATGGAAATCAGTGTGGAGATTCCAAAAGAAAAACTGGGATTAAATGTCCCATTCAGCCCAGCTATCTTCCTCATGGGTATTTTTCCAGAAGACATGAAAACATCATACCGCAGTGATATATGTGCAGCACAATTTGTAGTAGTTGAATCTTGGAAACAACACAAGTGCCCATTAACTAAGGAATGGATAATAACGATGTAGTATTTTTACACAGTGGGGCTATTAAAGATAAACTCTAGGCTTTTATACATAAATGAATACAACTAAAGAGCATACTTACAGGTGGAAAACTCAGACCTACATGTGGAAACATTGTATTGTATTGTGTTGTGTTGTGTTGTGTTGTATTGTATTGTGTTGTGTTGTATTGTATTGCTAGTACAAGAAGCTAAAAAAGTAAGTAAAGCCTCAAAAATAGAATAGCTATGTTGAAAGAGAAAGACTGTGTGTTGAGAAGGAACAACCAGGATTAGGAAGAAGATGAGGGGGGAGGGGAAAGTAGGGGCATAGGGAAGGAAGAGGGAGACAGAAAGAGAGACAGACAGAAGGAAGGGGAGGGGGAGGGGAAATGGAGATAGAAAGAGGACATATATTCACATATATAGACAAGATAGCTTAGATAAAATATTTGATTTCTGCTGATCCATTAAAAGGGGCAGTTAATGCTTTTTTGCTGATTTCTGCTGGTCTATTGAAAGGGGCAGTTAATAATTTTTTCTTATTAGTTTCTTAAGACTTTTATGTCAATTTTGTCTGAATACATCTCATAATATACACAACTAATTTGGAAACAACATTACACTACATAACAACCACTACTGAATTCCTATTGTTTTGTTTAGTGAAATTCTGTGCTGTTTCTAATTTTTTGTTACTATTTTTGTTCTCTTTATAATATAAGAAAGCTTCCCTGAACATAAATAAAATTTATTTCTACACGTGAAATATGTTTCCTAAGTCAGCAGAATACTGCTGTCATTTAAGAGATTCAGTAGCAAATGGAGTTAATCCGTATGGGAGAAGTAGAACTTTCCTACTGAGAATAGGTAATTCTGTCTATAATTTCTTTTGAATAAATTAAGTCCCACATCTTACTTTTTTTGTCATTGAGGCCAAATGGGCCAACAACCACAGTTTAAGGAAGGAAGCTTTTTATTATTATCATCATTATTACTATTAAATATATTTGGTACAGGGCCTCGCTGAGCAGCTTGGATTTGTCCTGATCCTCCTATTTTCAGCCCGCCCCCCCAGCGCATCCATTACAGGCATGCGCCAGCACACCCAGACGGGGTCACCTGTGTAGCGCACCAGGGGTGCACCGGCTTGGCATGTGGGACAGAGGATCGAACCCCGGTCCCTGCACTTGCCCTAAAGAGAGCTTTGCTTTTGCTTGGGGCCAATGGGCATTGGGATCTAAGGCTGAAACAGGACGGCAGAGAGCCTAGCGGAGGAAAAGAGGCTCAAGCCGTGAGCCAGGAAGCAGGAGGAGAGCAGGAGCTCTGGCGCCTGGGTCATGCCCATGGCCCGGCTCCACCAGGCCCACCTCCTAACAGCACGGTAGGCTTGGAGGCACCGAGGGAGGCGTCCAGCACGGAGTCGGGGCCCCCCATGATGCAGTCACCCCTGAAAGCCCGACCTGTGGGTGCACAAGGCAGGGAGGCAGGTGCATTATAGGTCAGAATGGAATGTTTTCCTTCCCTCCAAGAGAAAGACTCTCAGCCTTCTGTGTAACAATATTTCTGTTTATGCCTTTAAAGTTCCATATAATGGGATGATACCCGACCATCGAGCAGGCGGGTGTACATCCAGCAGCAACCGGAGGAGTGATCTTCAAACCAATACAATGTATACAGAAGAAAATATAGTATTCATGCTGTATCTGTCAGGTAGGATAAAATGCCTAAAAACCACAGGTGAAATTTTTTGCTTACTATTTGTTGTGTTTTTGTTCTGTGGCACTGGGGGTGGAGCACAGGATGTGGAACCTGAGCAACTCCTCTGCCTCTGAGCACATGCCAAGCCCTGAATTCATTTCAGTAAGACTTTCTTACTGAAAGTCATTTGGTCATTTCATCTTTATAAATTCTAAAGTGAGAACAAAGCCTTCTAAATAGAAGTCTCTGTTATAAAGGCCACCTGCCTCCTTGATATTCTGAATCTCTGATGTTTTGCTTAAAAGCCCATACAATTTACAGCAATGACAAATTTTCTAATGTGGGACATGAGAAATAAATTTTGATTAAACCTAACTAAATCTACAAATGATGTATTCCCTTATCCTTAAAGCATCCTTTCTTCCAAAAGAGCTAAAGTGCTTTGCGAAATGCTGGGGCAATTTATCACGCTGTAGCTGTGACTGTTTACAGATGCTACTGTATGTACCATGGTTTTAGGCTTAGGGATCCAGCACTGATCTGAACTGCCTCCCGCATTTACATACTAGTGTGTGGTGGTGCTGATGGTTATTGGTGACGGGGTTCCGCACCCAAATGGCATGGTGCACACCTGTATTCCCAGGATGCTGGGAGCATCGTGCAGGGACCAGGGAGTTCAGTTCCACCCTAGGCAACACACATCTAGTAAAACCATTTCTCAAATGAAAAGATAAAATGAAATGAAATGAAATAAAATAAAATAAAATAAAAAGGGGCTGGGGGTGTAGCTCAGTGTGAAAGCCTCCAGCACCAGGTCCCAGGTTTTGGAGGTCGCAGAGTTCTAGGTCCCAGCCGCAGCTCCTCTGGCCACAGTGGCTCTGTGGACGTCGATGAGTCTCTTCCATACCTTGAGTGTAAGGGAGTGAAGAGGGACTGGCTTGGAGGGTAGCAAGAGTCGGGGGGGCACATCAGGCCCCTAGCTGTCCCCAGCAAGAGCTCGGCCCTGTGACTGTTGCTGAACAGCTGTGACAATTAGGATGTAAGAGCTGGGCCCACGAGGCTTTCTCCTCAGATGGAATCCACCAGTGCAGCGCAGCGCAGCCTGCAAGTAGTAAGACGCCTCTCAAACAGGCGCCTCCAACAAACGCCCACGGGCATTAGGCGTGCCTGAGGCTCCGGACTTCTCCAGACGTCAGTGAACCAGCTCCATCGGGAGGAGTTTAGGCCGCTGCAAGTGGTTCCATGTGCACCTACTGCATCTGGGAGAGAAAGGCCGCTGGGGCCCGGGCTGCTTGGCCAACAGTGCCACACAAAATGGATCTGCGTGTTGCCTTTTGAAAAACCAGATGAGACGCTGTCAGATCATAGCACTTGAAACGCCACCACTCCTTCTGTTTTAACATCGCTGACCTAGCACACATAAACTGGCTAGGAGAAAGAGCGACGCACCGGTGATTTTCTGGTTCCTCCAGAACCTTGGATCCAGCCACACTTTTCAAAATCACCTCACAGCACTGTTGTTAAGTTAGGTGAACAAAAACATTTGAAGTTTTTAAGTAGGTTCAGATTGCCTGACAGTTTTGAAAGTGTTTGTAAATAGTATTGGTTTTGTATACTTTTAAATAAAAATCGTAAAGTTAGGGCTGGCCAGATAGCTCAGCTGATTAAAGGGCCTGCTTAGGCAGACGCAGGGGCCAGGGGTTTGATCCAGGGCACGCTGAGAAGGCAAACAAGCCTGGGTGTGGTGGCGCGTGCCTGTACTCCGGGCACTTGGGAGACTGAAAACAGGAGAATCACTACAAGGCCAGTCTACATAGTGAGACCCTGTAGACCCCGCACTAAATGCATCTTTTAAAAACGATAAAATTGCACTTCTATTCTGAAGTGTGTTTTGCCGCTATGGCTCAGTCTGTCCTTCTGCACCACACCATGCACTTCTGTTTACCAGCGGCAGGCTTCCTGAACTCGGATGTGTGAGACAGGACCATGGAAGGCTTGGGATTAAAGCAGCAAGTACTGGCTTCCACCGAGCTCCAGATTAAGGTCCCGCACCTTCCTTCTCAGCCAGCCTCTGCCACTCTCAAATATTCAGCCCAAGTTCTTGTCCTTGCAAACATGCGACACCATTAAAATAATCCATTTGTCAAAAGCCGCTTCCCGGAGCACGGTTAGCCTTAGGAGGGACAATTATGCCTCGGATTATCCTTGTAATCACCACGGGCTGCGTCACTGTTGAAGCAAACAACAGAGAAAGAGCGGCGGGGACTCTGCGGCTGCCCGTTGCCCTTGTGGGAGTGCGAATGCCAGGCGGCTGACGCTGAACAGGGGGGCTTCGTCGCCGCATTCCTTTTCCGAAGTGGAAGCACGTCTTATTCGCTTGTGGTTTTCAACCCAAGTAAGTCTCAATCAGTTGTCGGCTCCAAATTAAAAATAGGTTAGTATAGGATTTAGGCAAATCTGTTAGATCCTGAATGTGTGAGCCATGCGAATACCAACGTGAGTTCTGCCTTCGGTGGTAAACCCTGCGGCAGGGGAGGCCGGAGGCCGAACCCTGCTCACCCCTCAGCACAGCAGCCCTGCCTGCCGTGCACACAGCAAAGGGCAGGTGAATGAGAGAAAGCTGTAGAAAGTTCATTATCTGAGTTCGGTGGGATGGGAGACTGGAAATAAAGCCCTAAGACGTAGAGAAAACTGCTTCTTCCGTCTTAGTATGGCAAAGAGAGGCCAGGGGTGGGGAAATGTGGGTGGGCGGGCTGCGGCCTAGTGGGAGTGGTCCGCGAGGGCATCCCAGCAGGACAGCTCTGCAGGTTCCTTTTTTAAAATATATATTCAATACGGAATGTCCAGGGTCTCGCTACACAGATCGGACTCGTAGTGACCCTCCAGTTTTCAGCCTTCCAAGCGCTGGCTTTATGGGCATGTGCCACCTCACCCAGGCTCAAGGACCATCTCAGCGCTCCCTGGGGGCTGCGCCAGCACAGCGTGGGCGTCATGGGGCCACTCTGGTCCCTGCGCTTGCCCCAGCAGGTGTTCCACGTGCTACGCTCTCTCGCCCACGCCGTCTGCAGGTTCTTGTAGGCAGCATGCCTCCTGCCAAGCGCAATACACGGCCCGGAATGAGGAGGTTCACTGAAGAAGAAAGAGGGTGGTAGGGTCTTGCTCCATTTGTTATGGCTTGCTTGGGGGATTTAAGGGCCTGCCTTGTTGAGAAGAATTCAGGTGCTGAGGAAGGAAGCGTGGCATAGATAAGAGGCCGGAGAGAGAGAGCGCCCTTTGGAGGCCTTCCCAACTCAGCACACCGAAGCACCGTACTTGTGGAAGCTTTTTCTGAGCCTCAACAACCCTTACAATTTAGTGTCTTACCCTGATGGACTGTCTTATGATAATTCCTAAAATAATCGAATATTGATAACTGCAGTCCTGGGGCACGCACACCTGGAGAAGAAGTGAGCTCCAGGTCGCTTTACAGTTCCTGCTTTTGACAACAGTTCTGTTACAAAAATGCCGCGGGATATTAGGGGACTGCACTGCGACCTTACATGTGGAGGGAAAATAATGATAATGGCCTGACACGATGGTGGCACCTGTCTGTGGGGCCCCACTCTGGGAGGCCGAGGCAGGAGGCCCACAAGTTTAAACCATGCCTAGGCAACTTGGCAACTTATTGAGACCCTGCCAAAAGCAAACCACCCATGGCTGGAATGAGGCAGCCTGAGGTTTAGCCCCAAGCACCCCCAAAGAGTAAGGAGCCATCCTGGTAAAGGGGCAGCACTGCAGGACATGCACGTGAATCACAGCTTATGTCTGGTTAATGTTCACATGAATATCAATTTATATTTACATCCCTTGGCTGTGAAATAGATTTGTTTTGTGTAAAACATAAATTGTGTAGTAATTAATATTTGGCCACATTGAGAAATAGGAAGAAAATGTTCAAATCGAAAGGGAGAGGAGGTAGGGGAAGGAAGGAAGGAAGGAAGGAAGGAAGGAAGGAGGGAGGGAGGGAAGGAGGGAGGGAGGGAGGGAGGGAAGGAAGGAAGGAAGGAAGGAAGGAAGGAAGGAAGGAGGGAAGGAAGGAGGGAGGGAAGGAAGGAAGGAAGGAGGGAAGGAAGGAGGGAGGGAAGGAGGGAGGGAGCGAAGGAGGGAAGGAAGGAAGGAAGGAAGGAAGGAAGGAAGGAAGGAGGGAGGGAAGGAAGGAAGAGGGGACTAGAAGGAAAAAATAGAAAGGAAGCTTTTGCAAATAAGGAGAAAAAAGATTGAAAGGAAGGTGAGTGGGGGCAAAACGTATCAAGACGTGTCACACAGCGGCACGAAGTCCCTACATTGAGTATGATCTTATGTCTATCAAAGCGTGCCACTAAAATTAAATCTAAAAGATGAAGTTTCGTGTTACAACTTGGCAGTCTGTGAACAGGAACCTCATTCCCTGTCTGATGCTGACGGTGTTTGAACATATTTTTTCCTCCAAAATCATGAAAGAACCTGTCCGTGCAACGGGACCTATTGTTACATCTGCGTCCGTCTTTTCGGAAGCGCCCATGTTGTCGCCGAGCTACAAGGCTCTACAGTAACCACGCTAAGCCTGTGTGCTGGGTCCTGCAGAACAGCAGGAGTCCTGTGCCCGGATGGAAGCATTCAGCGATTGGCCGTGCAGTTCCCTCCAAGAAAGGAAGTCTTGCTAAATAAAAGCACTGAGGTTTAGCCATTGCCACTAACCCTGCAGGCGTGGCTGTCCCCTTGCTTAGGGGACACACGGCTTGATGTCATAGCCCTGATTGTATTTAGAACAACCTGGAATAGTGTCTTCTATAAGTTTTACTGACTGGCGAGTGTTGCACCTAAGGAAATCTCACCCGTACAGTTTCCTGCAGGGCCCAGAAACGAAAGGAGCACCCCCCTTACCCCTGCTTTGTGCACCAATGCAGAGGGAGCAAAAGCTTTGGAGCCAGCCTCTGCAGAAGGCAAGGAAGGCGAGTGAGAGACCATGTCTGTGTGGATCCTCATTCTGAAAGGGCTTTTCTAGCACCCAGTTAATGCTAATTCCTAAAAAGATGGGGCTTTTCCAGAATCTCTTGGAATAACACTGCAGCAGATCGTTTTATCTGACAGCTAGACCGAGGGTGATCTCCGTGGGCTGGCATTACAGGCCACAGACCCTCTGACAGTGTGTCCTGTACAGCCCGTGCTTGGGCATTGGCTGTATGAGGCACATGGGGTAGGTCCCAGGTACACAGTCAAAGATGAGGCAGGGGCTCTCTCCACTGCCAAGGCCGTGCTGTCCTAGCAAGGGAAATGGAACAGGTCTTGGGCACTCCGTGTTGTCATTTCTAATGGAAGTAAGTAGCAAACAAAAAGAGCATTAATTTTTTTACATTTTAATGAAAAGAAATAGCAAGGAGACAGTTTCGCAACAGTTGCAATAATTAATGCATTATATATTGTTATCTTCATAGTAGTTGTTCAGAGTACAAGATGCCAACATGATATCTTGTCTGAATACTGTTGGTACAAATCTTTCTTCTCAGTGAACTAAGAGAAAGTAGCTATAAATATGGTCCAGTAGTCCATAATAATATGATTGACACCATTTGCCTTGAGAGTACCAGGGCTAATCTGCAGACAGCAGGAGCTTTAGGGGCCGGGTATTTTCTGCAGTCTTTGCCATAGGATGGGCGATCTCCGCCACCACCACCACCGTGGTGCCTGGATGGGTCCCAGCATCTATAGGATGGTGGTGTCCATGGGCAGACTGTCATCCTGATGCAGGTCTGTCTGGTGGCAATTGGGTCAGATGTCAGGGCATGTAGGAGCCACGTGGCTTTGTCAGGGATACTGCAGTATCATGAACTTATTGCCAAAGCCTGAAGATGCTGCACTCTACCACAAAGTTGTGATTCCTTTCAAATTGACAATCCCTTGGCTTTCAAAGATGGGGACAATGCATCATTAGCGAGAGAAAAGCACAGGCTTCCTTTATGAGACAGTCAGATCTGCAGTCTGTGGGTGAGCCTTGAAATTCCTAAGTGGAAATTTTTAGGAAAACATTCAAACGGTTTGTCTCATGTGCATTTTGATTGAAATTAATTGCCTATCAATATTTTAGATGGCTAGATAATTTTAATGTTCAGTTTATATTTTGAGAAATTAATTTTGGTTTTTGTTTTTTTTTTAATTTAAAGACTAAAAATAGTAGAAACAAAGATATAAAAAACAGTAACAAGTAAGAGTACATATAGTACAGAATTTCAAAACCAGAAAAATTTAACAATGGTTATACTACATATTTTCACCATCGGATCAGTTTAGATTAATAGGTATAGGAACATAAGATTGATCAAACAATTACACATTAACACTTTCAATTAACATTAATTTTTTTTAACAGTTGACACACTGCATATTGTTCTCCCAACAGTTATACAGAGCACAGGGTGTGGGCATGATACACCTTCCAATTGATATTGGTAAGAAAAGAAAAAATAAAATTCTTCTCTTTGAATTAAGAGGGAGCAGATGAATACACAGTCCAATGCTCCACAATTGCAGTTAAGAAATTAATTTTGACTGGCTCTGTTTCTAATAGAAAAAAATATTTTTCAAGCAATGTGAGTGTAGGAGAAGAAGCGTTATCTACATTTCAAAGATACTTTAGGCTAGAAAACTTAAAAATTTGTGTCTTTTTACTTGCACTCAACTGGTTGCATGATAAAATAATTCGCTTACCATTATATTTCGAAAACACAATTCTCTAAATATTTAATGAAAACAATAAAATGCTAATAGATCCATTGAAATTTAATGTCTCTGAAAGGTGAAAATATCATGATATTGGAGGGTTTTTTGGTTTGCTTGTTTTTGCCTGAGTTGTGGAGAAGAATTGGTGTGGCCCATCTCCTGGCTAGGGAATATCTAAAATAATTTCAGCCACATGAATAATTTTAAGTAATTATTTCATGAACTTGCTATTTAAATTTATATATTCATTACTCAGACCAACAATAATGTAAGTCGCTGACCCTTATTAATGTAATACTTCCTTTCTAGTTGCATATATATATTTGGTATGAATGCTATCAATAGCAATAACAATCAAATAGAAAGACTAAGCATTTGATATGCACCATTAAGGAAAATTGTATAGCATTTTTTTTCCTTTGCAGTACCAGGGACTGCACTCAGGACCTTGTGCTTGCCAGGCAAGCACTTATTCCACTGAGCTAGCTCCCTAGCCCACGTTAAGGAAAATTGGCACTTGTGTGGTTCCACACAAAGCCTGCTTTGGACTTTCATTTTCTCCACTCAAAAGATACTGCTTGTCTTGCTTTATCTTGCTTTCTACAACACACCAGCCCAAGGCCCGTCTGGGTTCTACTGTCCATCTCAGCCCCTTCCTCGGCACATCTCCTCCCATGGCCCCATGTCACAGGTGGCCCGTGCCCACCCCGTGGCATGCTTACATATCATCCATGCCTGTGTGGATGGCAGGTGACATCTGCTTTACTACCTCCTCCATCCAGGGTGGACAGCCACTCTGTCCTGTCCCCTGTGACCACACTGTGGTATCCAAGACTCAGCAGCTAAGAGGTGACCCCCAAGGCCACCCCAACATTCCCACATGTCCCTTTAGTTGATTGGTGGTCAGGCCACACTACATCTTTTTATTTTAATCTATGAGTAAGAAATATTTTTTAAAGTTATCTTAAATTTTAAAACATGGTCTCAATTTGGTACTTACGATTCCTACAACTTTGTAATACGCAAAGGTTCGACTTCCATTCGTGTCCACAGCTATCCAGTCTCTCCCTCCAGAAAAGGCTAGCTACTTGGAAAGGGCTTTCTGGATACTGTGTGTTTGTGTGTGTGTGTGTGTGTGTGTGTGTGTGTGTGTGTGTGTGTGTCTTTGTGTGTCTGTGTGGTGAAGGAAGAGGAAAGAAGCAATACAAAGAGTAGAGAGTAGAAAGTCTGCAACAGCTGGCTCTTGTCGTAGGCTAGCCTCTCAACCCACTGGCCCAGAGCCTTGCCCACCCTCTCTGCCACGACTCCTGCCGAGGTCGCTGCTCCTGGTGACATGCTGTGCCCCGAGCGTGCTGTCTGCACCTGCAGCCGCCCACCTCCCTCGGCCCAGCTCTGCCTGCCACCATGCCCTTCCGTCCTACGTGTGCTCTCACGACCCGCCTCATGCCAAGGGCTCCATCTCCTTTCTCTTCAGCTCTGAACTGCCAGGTGGGCCCTAGGCAGGCCCTGCACCTTCAGCCTCTTCATCTAACAGACACCCATGATGCCGCTCGCCTTTTTAGGTGATCCGTTTCAAGGGAATTGTCCACATCTCCTGTGTCCCCTCAGATAGCTTCCCTCTGCTTGGGGACACATGGTATCATGCCCAGAAAGACTGCCAGCATAGCAATTCAAGGGCAGGATTTTAAAGCTCCTTCCAGACACGTGGCACCTCTTCCCACATGTCATTGGCCAAAGGGTGTCACGTGGCTCCTCTGCGCCCTATGAGGGTAGAGCCCCGATCTCCTCTGTGCCCAGAAGCGCCGCAGTCATCATTAGCACCGCCAGGGACCTCTCCAGTCACGGTGCAGCCGCTCCAGGGAGCTTTCATGCTGGATTCCTCCTGTCCATTGGAGAAACACTTTGTGTCTGCAGGCAAATTTTCATCTGAACATAGCTATGTCTACATACAGTTGTCCAAAATAATTAAAGTTTTACTGTGGAAAGTTACTTTTATTGCTGTTTATAGAATGTATTGCCTGATAATAAACCTGCAGGTGTCCTACAGTGCTCACTTCTTTTCAGTGCTGTGCTCCGGTAGCTACCCCCTCGAGGCCCTGGGTTTTGGCCGTTGTACCAGCATGTTCTGCTCGGACGGAGGCCTAGGCTAGACCTTCATGAGCTCTATTTTTCCACTGCTCAGAAGGGCTACGTCGCCGCGTATGCGTCTGCTCCCTGTGGGAGCCCTCCTTCGAAAGGTGTGGAGAACCGCACACAGAATAGGTGAGGCCAAGAGAGGCAGCCAGCGTCCCCTGAGGAGGACCAGGGAGAGCCTACCTGCTGCAGAACTCCTACCAGGGCTTTGCATCCCCTACGGTAGCTGAACTCTAGCGCTCAGAATCCGTGGGACCTGACTTGGGAGTGGGGTCTTTGTGGGCGTAACCAGGTTGGGATGAGATCCTATGGGATCCAGGTGATGGACCTTATAAGAGGGGTTGATGCAGGTGCGCAGGTCCTCTGAGGACAATGGCAGGTGACGACACAGCGGCAAGGCCAAAGGGACACATCCGTACTCACAGCATCCACCATCAGAAGCCAGAGAAGAAGAGCCAAGGTTGTCCACAAAGGCTTCTTCTGGGGGGCCTGGTCTGGCCCACACCTGACAGAAGGCGTTCATCCTCTGCAATGCTGTAGGAAATGCATTTCTGATCCTAGGGGCCACGCAGTGCGTGACGCTGCCTCCCAGGACAACTGCGTTCCCTCTCGGCAAGTGGATTCCCCGCACTCCCGTGGGGTTGAGTGAATCCGTTTGTCCTTAGGGATCCTGTGCAGCTGAGCTTCCCAGAGCATGCAGCCTGGCCCTTGGCTGGAGTGTGGCGCAGCTCCCGGGGCTGCAGGACCATTCGGGGCTCTTCCCCCCTGCTGTCACCTGCAGGCTCCAGGACAAGATCCAAGGCAGCGGCTCTGCAGATCATGACGCTTCTCTGCCCTTGCGATTGCTCGTCTTCTAGCACCCTGACCCCCCTTGCCCGTGTGGCTCCTTCACTTGCCTTTGGTGTTAGCGTAGCCACTGGGGCCCAAGAACAGCCCAATCTCTTTATGCTCATGGAGCATGTGGAGTGTCTGAACGTCCAGCGGTTCATGGAGCTGCTTGGTCTGTGGGCATGTGCACCGTTTTCTCCGACTTTACTGCCTCATTGGTTCCTTGAAGGCTATTGTTGTGGAAAAAAAAAATAATGTCAATAATATTCGAGACAACAAGGCTAGAGACGGTGCATGTGTATTCACAAAATCCCAAAGGCCATCTGCTGGGACACTCCTGCCGTCGCCTGGCACTTTCTGCAGAAGCCCCGTCCTGTCCTCTGTGTATTCTGTTACCTTGTTCTCTGCTGTTTGCCTGCAAATGTCCTCAGTTTCCTGAATCTGGGGTTCAGCTCAGTGGCAGTGTTACCCAGTTAGGGGGCTTCCGAGCACGTGTTTCTGAGCTGAACTTGTATATATTGACACATTCTTGCATAAAGATGCACACACACACACACACGCACACACACACACACACACACACACACGCACACACACAATTGTGGGGCAATCTGAACTCAGAGTCAGTCTTTCTTTATTGGAACAGGTGACCCTCTTTGCACCCCAGCTCCATAGTAACAATATCTTCACTGGGCCACATCAGTAAGTTTGCTTCCCTGTGCTTGCCACGGTAAAAGCCAGCATAATCAACATTTTCTTAATATTCCATGCCTTCCTTATTCCTCCATCATAAGAAATATATAAATATTTCTATATATATATATTTCAATGCAGTAAGGCAGAATAGATTTCTTTTTGTTACCACACTCATTTGAGGCTCCTTCCTAACTTTCAGAAGTGCTTTTGGTTCAAAGCTTGAGTCCAGTCTTAGAAGTTTAACTAATGTTCTTCTATTCAACACTGAGAAAAATCTTCAACAGGAACAGATTTCCCAAACGATCATCTAAATGCACACAAATAGAAAATTTTACTTTCTCCTTCTGACCAATGGCAAGTGAGTTATTGTTTGGTTATTGTACCAAATATTTCCAATCAACACTAACCCTTCGTCTGTGTTTATTTATTCAGAGTTAGTGTATTTTTGTAACTTCAACTCACTAAGACAGATGTACCACAAACTAAACAATATTTTTGAATATTTACAAAAGATTCTCCTAGCTATATGCTTTTAAATATAAAAAATTAATTGTATGATAAAATCAATATATGAACTCTTTTGAAATATCCAGATACTATCTTCATTATCTTAAAAAGAATAATTTGTTTATATAGCATCTTTCATATATATATATATATATGCAAAGAGACTGCTTGATATGTTGACACATACATACAATTGGGAAGCTGAGGCAGGAGGATCACCAGGAGTTTCAAGCCAGCTTGGACTCCATAGTGAATTCAAGGCTGCGCTGAACTACATAGTGAGACCCTTTCTCAAAACCAATCAACGGAACAAAAGAACAAATAATGACAACAAAAAGTCCCAACAAAGTAAAAGGAGAAGTTGAGCTCTTGTTAAGTGGAGTTTATACTTATGTTGATTCAATTTGAAATGTCTTATAAAAACTTAAAGATTTGAACAATGAGAGGCTAGGAAGATAGTTCAGTGGAATAAGTGCTTGCCTGGCAAGTGCAAGGTCCTGAGTTCAATCCCTGGTACCACAAAAAAAAAAAAAAAAAAAAAAAAAAAAAAAAAAAAAAAAAAAAAAAAAAAAAAAAAAAAAAAAAAAAAAAAAAAAAAAAAAAGAAAATCAAAACAAAACAAAAATATTTGAACAATGAAGGAAACTGTGGAATAGTCAACTTCAGGAATTATTAGTAAGGAAACAAACAAATCACTGAAAAATCCAGTTATTCACTCTTACTATGTTTAATTGAATCTTATCACCATAAAATAAACGGAGTAAATTATATGCATTTATGGAGTTTTTAATATTTAGAATGGATGAAGGTTGCATCAGTGTTCTCTCTTGAGGAAAAGAAGGATGACAAAAGGAAAACTGCGTACTTTCTAAAACGCTGGATATTTTCCAACATTATGTTTGCTTAGGCCTAATGCATTTGCCTCCTAATTTCACACACTCATATGCAGTTAGCCAAATGATCAGTTGAGAACTTCAAGTCTGCATTTGACATTATGCTTCAAGCTTAGCACTGAGTTGAGACTTTAAAAAATCCTGACACAATTTGGACTGGACTCTGCCAGACTGTTTGGAAGGAGTATTTTCAGGAAAGACATGTGTGAAATTAGTGAAGAACGCTAAAATAATTTCATTGATTTCTTTCAACAACATTTCAGTTCAATGGCAATCCTAAAATCTCATTCAAAATAAATACAGACCTGATAGATATCCTTATTACAGAAATACATATGGATGTGGATGCATAACCTGCTATACACGTATTATTAATTAAACATACATTCAGAGTTAGAATACGTTAACTTGTTAAGGCACACAGAAAATTTTAATTTTGATGTATATCCATAATAATCTGGTCTTTAACTATTATATTATCTTTTATTTTACCATGGAATAAATTCATGCAGAAATGATGAAAATACAGTGGCTAGTAAACAAATTGCTATAATTTTATTTTTTGTGGAATAACTACATTAACTGAAAGCAATGGAATATAATAGAGTGAAATGTCAAAGGTTGTCTCTCACAGAATTTTGAGTGATTTACTATTTAATTTTTAACTCACTGTCTAAAATTTTACTATAAATACATACCACATTTTTTAACCTCAAGGAATAATTTAAAAATGTATTAAGAGGAGCATCAAAGAATTCCATCTCTGACATGTGTGGAGAAAATCTCTATCAGAAACCCTCACTGGCCTAGTTGCTAGCACACATCTTATGTCAGATTTTGAAAGATGAAAAAGGAGAGGGTAATTACGACCCAACGTTATGTTAAGAGAAGCGCGTGCTGGAAGAAATATCTTGTTAATAGTCCCATCAAGTGACAATTAAGGGAGAAGACAGCTGGACTGAGGTGCTCCCCCTGACTCCTGAGGAGGCGAGATATGGCCCCAAAGCTTCCAGGTCCACTTCCAGAGGGTTCTGTTCCCTCCTTGGAAATTTAAGCTCTTACCATTTTTTTTCTTTTTTGAAACTGGAAACATAATGAGCTCAGTAATGAAATGCCTTGATGAGTAGCTTTTACATTTCTATTACATTTCACTGTAAGTGAAATGATACATTGCAAGATTATACGGTTGTAAGAAAAATTATAAGAGCTCACTATTTTTTTTGGTATTAATGCTTTAACACACATTTCAATAATATATTTAAAATAGGGCTGGGGAGATAGTTCAGTAGAATTAGCACTTGCCTGGCAAGTATATGGTCCTGAGTTTAATCCCCAGTACTGCAAAAAAAAAAAAAAATTAAGAAATAATAAAATAATAATACATAAAAAATAATTACCAGGGCCAGCTAAATGGCTCAACGGTCTAAAGCACCTGCTTAGACAAGCTTAAGCAACTGCAGGAACCAAGGTTCAGTCCCTAGCACCACATGCTTCACCAGCCCCACCACGAGGGCAGGCTGAGCGGGCCATAATATAAAAAAAAAAAAAAAGAATAATAATTACCAAACATGGTCCTGATACAGTGTTACTTTTTACTTTGCCTTACAGCAAAATTAACATACTTAAAATTTCAATTTAGGGCCGGTCAAATAGCTCGGTAGATTAAGGCACCGACTAGGAGGCGCAGTGGCCGTGAGTTCAGTTCCCCAGCCGGCAGTGCCTGCTGTCCCCTCAGGGTGCACTGAGATATCAACTGAGACAAGGTGTGGTGTGCACACCTGGAATCCCAGCTCTTGGGAAGCTGTAAACAGGCAGATCACTATGAGTCCGATCTAGTAGTGAGACCCTGAACACCCTGAAGACCCTTCTCTAAAAATACAAAAAAAAAAAAAAAAATCAATTTAATAGTGATATTTAGATGAATGAAAATATATTTTTCTAAGCCCAAAATTCTGTTCTGAAAACTGTATTTTCTGTTTTCTGTCTTTGAATGAAAGCCAATCAGACACTGACCAAATAGGTCCTCACTCCACATGATTATATTTGCACTCTAAGTTTAGCATATAAAAGCTAACATAGAGCCTAAAGGGTTTTTTGTTTGTTTGTTTGTTTGTTTGTTTGTTTGTTTTGTCTTTTTGAGACAGGGTCTCGCTGTACAGTTCAGGCTGGCCTTGAGCTCACTTTTGTAGCCCAGGCTGGTCTCGAACTTTCACAGATCCTCCTGCCTCAGCCTCCCAAGTGCTGGGATTACAGGCGTGCACCACCATGCCCAGCTAAGCCTGAAGTTTTTATAGATTAAACAGCACAAATAATTAACTGTCCATGACATATAGAACTTAAGTTTTAAGTTTTGGAAGTGTCATATCTATTCCTACATAGTTTTTGACATATATATATATGTATATATATATATATATATATATATTATTGTAAGTATGCAAAATATAGGCATGACCCGCTATAGTCATCTTCGCATTAAATATTGATAATTATATTTCATAACTCTGCTATTATAGCATTCAGGCAGTGCTTCAAAATCAAAATGCATTTTCGTCTTTTCGTTTTCTGAGTTAGTACAGACTCACATTATTTCTTAGTGTTTCCTATTTGGAGATTTCCTATAGCAATTTGTTCTCACTCAGTAGTGTATAAGCATCTAGGAATGCAAGGGACGGGCAAGATAGCTCTGTGGAAGAAGCTCCTGCTTAGGCCAGCACAGGGGCCGGGCTTTGATCCTTGCTGCCACGTACTGTGCCGGCCCCACTCCAGGGCATGCTTGGTGAGGGAGTCCAGGGGTGGTGGCACAAGCGTGTCATCCTGGCTGCTGGGCAGGCTGAAAACAGAAGGATCACTGCAAGTCAAGTGTATAGGGAGACCCTGTGCAAAAAAAAAAAAAAAATTTAGAAATGCATTTTATTTTTTTAATTAATATACTGATTGATTAATATTGATTTATTGGTTGATTGATTGATTTGGTGCAGGGTCTCCCTACAAAGCCGGGACTAGTAGTGATCCTCCTGTCTCAGCATAACCCCTGTGCTAGGATTACAGGCTGGTGCTCCTCTACCCAGTCTTGGTGGCCGGCTGGGCCCAGGGCCAGCATGGCATGCAAAACCGCAGGTCCTTGCCCTTTCTAGGCAGGCTCTTAAATCACCCAGCTGTCTCCCCAGCCCTAGAAGTGACGTGTGTTTGCTTGGAACTATGCATAAGCATTTCTGTATTCTCAAGGTAAGTTGACTTTATTTTAAATAGTTTCTGAAGCCCACACCCAAGGATTGCTGCATGCCACCGCCCAAGCTCTGTGGCTGGGAAGGGAACAGTTGAGGTTGAAGAGCATAAAAGCATACATAATTCCCTTGGAAAATACAATGAGCCATTAGTCATGGGGAATTTGGATGCTGCGAACAGCCTTATCTATCAAATAAAATGGTGGCCACATTACTCTTTAATATATATATTCTACTCTATGAGAGAATAGACAAACATTATATTGGGCAATAACCTAAATAACATTAAATGGAATCTTTTATTATTTATAAAGAAAGGATAGTGCCCTGTTTTGCTGTGGGAAGTTCTGATTTCTGCAATTTATCCTCATATAACAGATAAATCCTCCTCCTCAAACTTTAAACTGGTCCAATTTGGATCATAGATCTGAGGGCTTGCGAGGAACAATCCATGTTTGTGTGTTCCACTCCTCGTCTAGTAGCTCATCAAAGACAGCTTGAAGGAGTGCAAAGAATGGGCGTTTGACCTTCCTCCTCTGACTAAGGAGGGGCCCCTGGCCTGGACTGCATCAGGAAGGGAAGACCCCCCTCCTGCGATCACGTGGCCTGGGGGATGCTTCTCACATCCATCCCCAGGTCCCCCTTGACAGGCTGGGAGCCCTCCCGAAAAGCTGGGTGTGAACCCAAACGTGTTGAATGGGGACAGCAAGAGCCTGGCCGCGTAACCTTCACTTTACCTGGTGTAAAAGCATGAACCTGAGGGAAAGGAATAAAGAACAAGAAGACCAGTGGTGTACACACTGAGCATTTTTCTTTTTTATTTTTTCTTAGCGTATTTAGTACTGGTCTACAGGGTCTACTACATAGATCAGACTCCTGGTGATCCTCCTATTGTCTGCCTCCCAAGTGCCGGGACTGCAGGCTCGCGCCTCCACAACCAGTCTCAGTCACCACCTCAGTGCACCCCAGGGGCAGGGGCGGCATGCCTGGGATCGAACCCCAGCCACTGTGTCCTGCCTAGGCCGGTACTTTACTCCACTGAGCCATCTGTCTGGCCCTATATTATGCTTTTTATAAAAGAAGCAAGTCCATTCTTTGTGTTTATTTCTCCCCTTGCTGGGCGACAGATTTTTAGATTGTTATTTTCCAATTTGTTTGCACCTGTTGTTATGTGCTCTGCTATCCGAGTCCCATTCAGGTAATCTTTTCTTCATGTATCTATGACTTCAAACGTTGCCTTTTTGTTGTTGTTCAGCTATTTCAAAGTTTCGGGCCTTAGCTATAGGTCTTTGGTTCCTTTTGAATTGATCTTTGTTCAGGTGGTGTGATAGGGATCTCCCAATCTTCCAGAGGTGGGTGTCCAGTTTTCCTAATTCAGTTTATTAAAGGGGCTGTCTTTCCTGCACTGGGTATTTTTGGGTCCTTTGTCCAGACTGAGATGACTGTAGTTGCGTGGGTTTCTTTCCATGTGCTCTATTTGTTCTGTTGGTCTCCGTGTCTATTTTTGCCCAGTGTAGTTCTGTTTTTCTGTCTGTGTGTTTGTTTTCTTTTGAGGTTTTTTTTTTTTGTTTTTTTTTTTTGAAAGGTCAGGCTTGTTCTTATCATAATATGTGGAAGACTGTTAGAAGCTTAATAATCTAAGTCAAGAGACAGACTTCTAGACACAGATAACTGAACAGATTATAGGTGGCAGACACTAAATGAACTGGGTCTTTTTATTTTAATAAAAACTTTATTTTTGTTTTTTATGCATTTCAATGAGAAAAAAAGATAAAATAGCAATGAAGCAGTTTTAAAACAAGTTAGTCGGATGGTTACAATAATTAATACCATGCATAATGTTGTCTTCATAGTAGTTATTCAGAGGACAAGATATAGACATGATATCCTGTCAAAACAACATTAGTACAAACTTTGATTCTCAATGAACTAAGACAAAATAGTTGTATATCTATCCTAACTCTCTCTCTCATGTGTGTGTGTGTGTGTGTGTGTGTGTGTATGTATATATATATATATATATATATATATATATCCTTTTAAAGTTTATAATACTAGGAAAAAGTATCATACCATGCCTTATAAGTGGATAAGTCAGAGATATAGTATGAATCATAAAACAAAAGTATAATTAAACAATATTCAGAAAACTAATGAAATATTAACTAAAATTTAAATATTTCAAAATAATAATCCACAATTCAAATAAAATCATGAGTCCAACTTAGAGGCCAGAATGTTGCATATTATATGTAGGAATCTGTAATCAATTCAGAGTAGTTGTGTAATATTTGAGTAGGTGAATATATAAAAAAATCAACTAAGAAAAAATTTCCATGGTAGTAAGGGTAGTAAAGAATTACTAAGAATAAAATATAATATAAATACTGGAATGGCAAATATTTGACCAGAACTTCTAGCAGTTTGGGGATAGGATATAGCACAAAGTTCTAGTATGTTGTGTACATGGACAGTGTCCATGACGCTTCCTGGTGGCCAGGTGTCACTTGTGGGACTGAACTGCTGCTATTTCCTTGATATCCACCCTGTTAACCCAGACAGAATCATGACTCATAGGGTACAGAGAAGTCCATTTGTAGAATATACTGATAGACATATTCTGCTGCTGTGTACAAAAGAATAGTTGAAAGACTGCTGTTGTGTACCTCTTTTTCTCCTATGTTTAATTATTTGCCATATTTGGTGGGTTCTTTCCATTTTCCTTCATGAAGCTGTGGTCATTTTGATCCCTCTCTAGAATATCTTTTAGTAAACTGTGTGGGGTTGGCTTTGTCATTCATGAAATTCTTTAGTTTTTCTTTGCCCTGGAAATATTTCACTTCTCCATTCAACTTGAAAGAGAGTTTTTCAGGGTATAGCAGTCTGGGCTGGAATTTGTTTTCTTGTAAGACTTGAAGTACTTTGTTCCATGCTCTTCTTGACTTGGTTTGTGTAGAGAAATCTGCCGTTATTCTGATGAGTTTTCCTTTAAATGTGATCTGTTTCTTTTCTCTAGTGGCTTTTAGTATACTGTTGCTGTGCTGAATTTCTGGGATCTTGATTATTATATGTTTGGGTGTGGTTTGCATTGGGTTGATGTTATTTAGAGTTCTATATGCTTCAGTTACCTGAAGGTCAGATTGCTTCCCCATATTTGGGAAGTTTTCTGCTATTACTTCTGCCCATATTCTTTTTCTATCATTTGTAGCGACTCCTTTCTCATTGATGCCTATTAGTCTCATGTTGTTTATCTTTGCATCATCTTGCAGATGTTGAACTATTTTTTCTTGCATCCTAGTTGAAATTGAGTAATATAGTGTCTCCAGCGTTACTCTTTTGGGTTAAGATTGCTTTCATTCGTCTTGGTCTTTTGTGCATGAATATAAATGTTAGTATCTTTTAGTATCTTTGGAAAACTCAGGTATTTTGATGAGCATTGCATGTGTGCTACAGGTTACTTTTGATAACATGGGAATTCTGGCAATATAATTCTGCCCATCTAGGGACATGGGGACTCTTCCAAACCTCTAGGGCAGTCTTGAAGGTGGGCTTTGGAGACCAACATTCTGAGGGAAGCAGGCCAGACCCACAAAGGCAGTGTCATGTGTTTTTCCAAAATGTGATGGGATGGCGTGGTGTATAAAAAAGAGGGCAAGAAAGTTGGTTATTGTAGACCAGAGGAAATGAATAAGCGAGGTGCGGGGTGTGAGGTGGGTGGTAAAGGGACAAATCTGAGCAAGCTAATTCCATTGGAATCCCTCCCCCCAAAACATGTGACACCATGGGAGGAGGGTAGAGCAAGCCAGTGATGGGGAGTCGAAGTCCTTGGTTCACACAGGAGTCTGCTAAAATGTAATGTGTGAATCTGTGCAGATGATTAAAATGCTGGGCTGGGGAGCAAGTCTTGGTAGGATGACCTGCTGTCACCTGTCACGAAGTTAAAGGACTCTTATATTACAGCTGGCTCAGCCAGCCCTGGGGGTGGGGCTATGGTGCCGGGAATCAATCTGCAGTCTCTGCTGTTGGCTAAGCTTGCCTGAGGAAGCACTTTAGGCCACTGAGCCATCTCACTGGTCCACGAAGTTAAAAGACTCTTAAAAAGGACAAAATCCGTGCTCTCGTAGATCCCTGTTAACCTTTCTGCTCTTCACTAAGTAATTAATGGCATTGATAATAGTCATCTACTCTATGTGAGACCACACAACTATTCTCCCTTTGTAATCTGGAGAGCACAAAGCTTAGCAACTGTTTTTTTCTTCATCACTTGTTTCTTCTTATGTTTTGAACAGTCTTCTCACTGCAAAAATAGTGATCATTTTTATAACCTTTTAAAACTCATACCTTTTGTTATGTATGATGATAAATTTCATACCTATTTGAGACAGGGGCTTTGTTGGAACCACGTCCAGGGCTTCGTGGACGCTAGGCATGCGTTTCTCTGTCTCCAAGCGGCCTCGGTAGTCCCCAACACCGTTTGCAGCTCTCGTGTCAGAAATTGGTTACTCCCAAGCACTTCCTGGACTCTGTCCCAGACACTTCCCCTAACTGTCTCTGCTGAACCCATATTCATGCCGGCACCTCCTTGCGTCTTAGCCTTGGAGTCTTCAGCAGCTAAAGGAGTTCCAGGTAGGAAGGAGTAGTGCATGGATTCACTTGTTGACTGAACGAAGGAGAACCTGAATTTAAAAATGCAAGTGACGCGTCTGTAGTTGTGTTTTCTTTATTGGATTGCCTGCACCACACATAAGTCCTCTGAGGATAATATTTTGTTTCTCCAGGTTTGTAGCCCATCTGACAATGGCCAACTGAATACTTATAGTGCCTTTGAGAACCCCTTGGAGTCCTCCCAAGGCAAGATGGCTCAGCATTAGTTCTGGCGAGAGTCGGGGTCTTCCACCAAACTGTTGCAAACCCTGCATGCACCTAAGCCTGCTAAGCACAGAGTCTGTAAAGCAACCTGTGCTGCACCCTCTGCAAATTGCACAGCTAAGGTTGGGAAATCCGGTACAGCCAGAGAGCCTTAAATACAGATAAGCTGGTGATGCTTGTATGAAAGTGCTTGTGGGAAATTCTTTGTGAAACATTCTTGAATCACACCACCGTGTCACCTGCAGTGGTACCCAAGTCTTCCCCAAATACTTGCCAAATAGCGGTCCTCAGGATTTCTTGCAGATTGGCCCCATTTGGCCAGGTGGGGCTGTCCCCTCCTACTTGGACCTCTGTTTCCTGCTCTAGGGTCACCTTTGCTATAGGCACACCATGACACTGTCTGTGTCTCAGATAAGTCCTGTGAATTTACGCTTACCATGAAGTGACCTCATTCACCATACGTGTTCTGTCTTCTCGTGTCCTTGACCCCTACTCTAGCCACTATTCATTCCTCAAGATCCCCTCAGCCTCTGCGGTCTGCCGCCCATGCCAGCTGTCCTGTGACAGGGCTTAGCATGCATCATTCCCAACACTGTCACTGGCATGTGTCCCACTGCAGCACTGTCCTGGCCTTTAAGTCCCTGTGTCCCTGGGAGCAGGTGTGCAGCTCTGCAGGTGCCCTCCCCTCCCCTACAGTGCTGGGCGCAGATTAGGCCCCACCACTGACCATGGTAGAGGTCATGCACCCTACTTGTGCTCTGTCTCTAGCCAGGAATCGAGAATGCCTGCTGTGAATACGCAGTGGCTCGTGCACATCGGGTGTTCAGCTGGGTCATCCGTACACAACCTATGATATGCAATAATAGCAACAAGCATAGTAGCAGTAATGGTAATCACTCAGGAAAGCTCATTCTTTATGAAAATGCACACGCTGGAAGACACACTGTGGGATTTTCACAATATTTCAATATTTCCAGTTGGTGCTCCAGGACTTTCTCACGAAGTAGTGAATTCATTTCATAGTATGAAAGCATGACTTCGAACATACGGAAATTCAGTGCAAGAGGCTGCCCTGTATTTCCAGATATTTATTTCTGTTATAAGGCATGACTAATCGACAGATAAACAAAATGCAAAGTTGTTAATCAGTGAAAGGCAGCCAGTCGTCGCTGCTGCAACGCTAGCGCTACAGGAGACCACCGTAGGAAGATCTCAAGTTTCAGCAGAACATAAGTGACGTAGTGTTCATTGGGACCCTGCCTCAAAACCTTAAAATTTTAGCTCATTTTGAGGACACTGTGCTCAGTCCCCAATACCAACACACCACCACCACCCAAGGAAAAATAAAAATAAAAATAGGTGATGCTATAATTCTTTAATTCCTGAATGAAATAAGAGAAATGAAAAGAACTTGAAAGTAGCATATGCCGTTTTAAAGCTGGCAGCAAAAAATGACAGGGAAAGTTCTGAATTCCATTTTCTAAATAAAATAGCATTGATTTTAAACCCTAACTTCAGGTGAAGGGCTGGGTGCTTTACAATAACTCATTCTTGTTTTGTAAATTCACCAAAACTTAAGGAGAATAGGGTGATCATCTTAGAAAGGCATGCACTTTGGCCACAGCTGAACTCTGTATAAAGAAATGTAGATACAGGTATACATACTTAACAGTATGGTGCAATGAGAATAACACTTACATTACTAAAGAAATTTCTATAATCAGGTCTTTTTTCTCTTCCAATCTGAAAAAGAATTTGTAAATTGTATGCTCGTGTGGCAGACTCTGCATTGAGAAGCCTCCATTGAACTGAGAAACTTCTATAGGAAGCACAGCCAATAGACGTGACTCTGTCTCTCCTTGGTTACTTCTAGGCACGGTGACCCTGCTCTGTCTGCAACTCTAAGGAGCAGCCCCCGTGGCTCTCATTAGGATGATCTTATTAGTTTATCCTCGCACCATCATTATCCATAGCCACTAAAATTTTCACTAGAAAAATGCTCTACCAAGCAGGAAATGGGAACATTTCATGATTAGTGAATCTGAAAGAAGGGAACTCTAAAGCAAAGCCCCACCTGAAACTAGCATGCAAAAAAAACCTAAAACAAACAAACAAAAAAGTCAAAAAGCATAAACCACAAAAAGTATTCAGTATCATATGAGCCAAATAACCATGTTAGAAATACTATGCATCTACAGCGTAAGAACGGGAGCTGGTGAGCAGCCCAGGGCAACAACCTGTCCCGTCTGTTTCTGTAGCTACACTTGTATGGAACCGTGGCCACAATGATGTCCTGAGTCTTCTCCATGGTAGCTAGTGCCCTTCAACTCCAGCATTACTTACTGTAAAAGAAACCTTGCTGCACAAAGTGTGAAATACCTCGGTCTTCCCAAACGTATCTCACTGACCGCTAAATGCACATCAATCAAAACTACTTTCCACTCCTGACACTGAACATCTCTGACGTTTATATGATCGACTAAAATACAATCTTTGAAGTATGACTGCAGAAAAGTGATGTCAAGCATTTTGCTAATTTTCATTTGGATGTATATTACACTTATGTGTATTAAATTTTGTAAAATAGCTATGTAGTTAAAGTATGCAAGCTATTTACTGGGCAAGTTTATTTTTTCCTTTCAGATGCAGCACACAATGTAACAGTAATGTGGAACTCATTATTTGCCATATTTTAATACAATAGGTGATACTTTTCCAACATTTAATTTTGAATAAAAAATTAAACACATATAAAAGTTCAAAGAATGTGAGGAGAAATAGCCATATATCTATGACCTGAATATCATCAACAGTTTAGTAACTTAGTTTTTTGTTGTTGATTTTTATTTTATTTTTGTAATTTTTTTTCTTTTCTTTTTTGGTGGGGGGGGACCAGGGATCAAACTCAAGACCTTGCATTTGCCAGGCATGCACTTATGCCACTGACCTATCACCCCTGCCCAGTTTAGTGATTTAATACATAACCATTGGCCTGTCCATCTCTTTCCAAATACATATCCATTATAATTTTTTGCTACATTCCATAGACAGAGAAAAAAGAACTAGTATATTTCACCTTAAACACGTTTTCATTCATGCCAATCGGAGTTCAATATTTAATGTCAGTTCAGAATGTTTCCTTTCAGCTACGATGGACATATAAGGAGATATGCAAATCCAAAGAGTACAATTCAACACATGTTAACACATGCATGCAAATGTGTTATCCAAATCTCTGTCAGTATATGACCTTACACCCTCACCCCAGGAAGCTGATTAAAGGTTCTTTCCAGGAAAATGTGCCTTATATCTCTCAAGGACAGCTGTCATTGGCTGGTTTGGTTGGTTACTTGCTTGCGTGCTTTCTTGGCTGGTTGTTTGTTTGTTTGTTTGTTTGTTTGTTTGTTTGGTTGGTTGGTTGGTGGGTTGGTCGGTTGATTGGTTGATTTGTTAGTTGGTTGATTGGTTGAATGGTTGGTTAGTTGAATGGTTGGTTGGTTGGCTGATTGGGTGGTTGGTTGGTTGCTTGCTTGCTTCGTTGCTCCTTGGCACCCCCTATGCATTAGTTTCCCCCTTTTGAGAATTCCATCCCATCTGTACTGAACTGTAAGAAGTACTTCTTAGGCTGAACTACCTTTGCAGGTGCTAACTCCCTCCACCTGTAGTTTTGTCTAGAAATGTTGAACTTAAGCAGTGGACTATTATTTTTCTTTTACTTTTTCTCATGCTAGAAATCCTCTATGTCAATACTGTAGCACAATTTTTTTTACCTTCTTACCATCTATCTTTATCTCAGTATTTATTACAAAGTCGGGCCCAAACCCGATTTCTGCCTGGGTGTCTTCTCTGTTGATGTCTACTTTCTTTGCATTTTTTTTCATGCTTTTGTCCTCCTGCACTCAATTTGTGCTAAGCTACAGCTGAGTCTATGTTAGCAATTAGTTCATATCATATATGTTGTTTCTATGTCAAATCAGAATTTCCCACACAGTAATAGGACTTAAGCATTCAACCTGTTTGTAATCCCGATTTCTGAAGCTCATGGCATGGAGCACATTTACAGTGCATCCCCACTTTAGCCAAGCATTCAATAAAGCAGCATACTAATTAGCTTAGAATGCAATGAGCAGTTAGGGACTGATTAGCCAAATGTTGTTCCAGTCATCTTCTTCTCATAAATACAATGCAGAGATCCCCTAGGCCTTGCAAGCTTAAACATTTGATCCATTCAGTGGACAACTGTTGGCTTCCTGGGAGTGCTACACTCTGTGCACGTTGTTTTTGTCTGTTCCTGTTCTGCAAACTTTCCCAAAGCCCCAAGGCTCTAACAGCAGTGTCATGCTTGCCTTGGAGCCTGAGGATCTGGGACCCAGTCAGGGCTTATGTAGATATGCTGCCTACTACAGAAAGCACTAATGGAGGTGAGTCACCCTACGGCTGGACTTGAAAGGAAGTCCAAAGGGATTTCTCACACATCAGATATGCAAATGCCCTTCTCTGTGGCCCTTGTCTCTCTACATGGCTACTTGGGCTTCCTCACTGCACGGCTGTCACAGAGTTGCCAAACCTCTTGTATAACAGGTCGCTTCCAGGAAGGGATGCCGTCTCATGAAGGGAAGCTATAGCTTTAGGTCTCTTGAGGCCCAGCCTTAAGAGGGACAATGCTGAGTGTCTACTCTAAGCTGTGTACTGGCCAGTCTACACTCAGAAAGGAAAAAATGGATATCCCTTCTCAGTGGAGGAAGTGGTAAGAATTTTTTTGACTAACTTTAATCCATCACGTGCGTTGCTTACCTCAGTGTATCTGGTTTAGCTAGTCTAACTTGTTTACCTTCCATATTGGACAGTAGCTCAACAACTCCAATTGGCTTTCTGACCTTTCTGTGGATTTCTGACTAATTCTCAACAAGTACTATAGATTTATTCTGCCTTTCAAATAACATTGCTGCTTCGAAAAATTGAGGTATGTACAAGTGTTTATTCCTTTGAAATGCACAAATCATTTATAGCATCACAAATTCTTGATTGACTCCCCAAAAAGGAGAAAAGGAGGTTATAAAATATGATCATTATGCATACTTTCTTTCATCCAGATTAACTAAAATTATGTTTTCTATGTCCTGACCATAAAGCTAAATGCTGGCATTTGTGTTTTCTATATGTGACACAAAATAGTGTCATAAATTCTAAATAAAGACAAAAGAGTGCTGCTTCTGTGGGTGTTGATGGGGATTGTAGTGAGGTGGATGTGTGAGTTCACATCAATGGATATGTTGTCACAAAGTTTTAGCAGGTGACAACAGAATAAACACATTCTCTTAAGTTGAGTACGTTGACATCCTTTGTCCTTTCATTTTGGAAGAAAATTAAGTCCTTTCTCATGGTAGAGTAATAATTATATGAAATTCTCAATATCAATAGGTTTGATTTTTTAGCATTTCCCAGTACTGTGAAAATCAAAGAAGACAAAAAAGGAAACACAGTTTTGTTTTTCTCTTTAGCCCTTTGAAAGACGTATCTTAAATTGTCCTCACCTATATTACTAAGATTCAAGCATTAACCACCTATAAAATATGATAGAACGATAGGTTTTACCAGAGTCTGGGGCAGTTGTTTTATTCTCCTTTCTGTCTCACATCAACTTTTTATTACTTTTTGTCTGCGGTTTTTTGTTTTTTTTTTTTTCATTAACTCTAAATAGTTAAAGAAAAACATTGCTTTATTCTTCAGTAGGAAAATGCAGGCCAACATGAACACCAAAGAGAGATTCATTCGCTTTGCTGCTTGTCTTTTCCTGGTTAAAGACTCGCTTCCTCCTCAGACGGTGATGCCTGACTGGTCTTTGGAGAACCATGAAGATACAGCTCCTACAGCCTCCTATCGTTTTGCTTCACCACAAAGTGCCGTATCCTCGTCTGCCCTGCTGCATTTTCTGAGAGAAGGGCTCCTCTGAGCAGTGTATCCGCATCCACGTGACTTCAGAGTGGGCCCCAGAGTCACTAAATCAACACCACCAACTCATTCCATTTAGACCATTAAGCATTAGGTGATGAAGACTTGGTTGGTCCCTCACTAGCTGGATTATACCAACAAATTAAGAAGAAAGCATGTCCTCGCCGGCTGTGAGTTTCCTGAGCTGACTCATCAGAGCTGCAGCCAGGGCCTGCTCTGTTTGCTCTGTTGTCTTAAACCAACATGGCCACCTCAAGAGCAGCGCAGGGAGGTGCTGACAACAGGTGACTCGGCTGAATTCTGATCTGCCTGGTGGGTGTCTCCTACTGGAAGCCACTAGGAACACACGTGGAACATTTCTAAGGGGAAATAACATTTCACTTCAGAGAAAGCTTGAATCAGTGAAATATTGCAGAGGCTTAGGGAGAAAAAAAGTAGTTGGTTCTGGTCTCTAATGCAGAGAAAATACAAGAGCTGAAAAACAGGAGATGACTGCTACAAGGCAGAAAATAGCGGTGGCATTTTAAAAGGATAGGCTTTCGGGGGGCTTCGTCTCCCCTGTGCTTTCAGTCAGCTCACAGCAACTCCACAGGTGTTGCAAACGCTGCGTGTGACAGAACCAGCAAGGAACAGAGGACACGTGTACAGGGCGCAGCCCCAGAGTCCCACTCAAGTGTCGCTGCTCCATCCAATTTTACCGGCAAAACCCAAGCTCAAAGTCAAAGTTAAGAATTTCCAAGCAAAGGGCCAGCCAGATAGCTCAGCAGATTACAGCACATGCTTGGGCAGTTGCAGGGACCAGGATTCAATCCCAGGCGTGCAGAGCTGGCCCCACCCGCACAGCGTGCTGAGAGGGCAATTGAGACTAGGTGTGTTGACATATGTCTGTAATCCCAGCGCTTGGGAGGCTGAAAGCAGGAAGTTTACTAGGAGTCTGACCTGTATAGTGAGACCCTGTAGACCCTGTACTAAATACATATTTAAAAAGTCAATTTCCAAGGACCAGTGAGACAGTTCAGCAGACTAAATGCCTGCTTATGCAAGTACAGGGGCCAGGGTTCCATCCTGGCACCACATGCCTTGCTGGCCCTGTCCCCAAGGTGCACTGAGCAGTCACCAAGTCCAGGCATAGCAGCGCACCTGTGATTCCATCACTGGGAGGCTAAAAACAGTAGGATCACTGAGTCTGAGATGTATAGTGAGACCCTGAACCACATACCTTAAAAAAAATTTTTTTAAAAAAGAATTTCCAGAGGACAACAGCACAGCATCAACCCAGTTGGAGGACTCTTTCTGGGTAGAAAATAATTCAGGGAAGTACAAGGGATAAAGGGAAATTCTGAGAACGTGGCCGAGAAAAAAAAAAAAAAAATCCTTGTCAGTGGCAGTCCCTTTTTTAGTACCTATTGGTACATGTGCGTGAGGCATCTTAATTCTTTTTATGCCTGCTTCCCCTGGACACCCCATCTCTTACCTGTCTCTCTCATGCTCTTTAATTTCCGAAAACTCCGGATGTCTCCTATTAGAGACACTTCGCTATTTAAGCTTGGGCATCCGATCTATCTCACTTAGTGTCATGAACTCAAGGTACATTTTTGTGTTCCATGTTCCTAAGAATGGCTCCAGTTTATGCTTTTTTAAATAAAAGTTATGTCCAACTCAGCGATGCCCCTGCAAGACTTCAAGGTGTCTGCCAGGAAGTATTACGGACACCAATAATGGGCAATATGAGGCGCAAAAGCTCTCCTACTACAGCGATGTGCGCTCCCGTATCTATAGCAGCTCAGTTCCTCACAAATAATCTTGGAAGAGGCATGCGTGCCCCTCAGCAGATGGATGGAGAAAGAAAATGTGGTGTTTGTGGTATTTACACACAGTGAGGCGCTGCCCTGCTGTGCAGAAGGCATTGTTGTCCCTCAGGCACAGCGCTCTTTTTGCTAGTAGGCCAGGCTTAGCGACAGAGTGCCAGCCAAGGCAGCAGAGGCAGTGAGTTTCAAACAATATTTACAGCACTGAACGGACAAATGGATACAAAGAGTCTCCGCAATCATTTCTTTAAATGCCTTAAGAACATGAGTACTTACTTCTGTTCATGGTGTTCTAAATGACTGTTAGGCCCAAGACCGTGGTAGTGCATTTGTGTGGTGAGGCCTCACGCTCAAACCCTCATGCTTTCCTAAAGAGAGCATCCCAGGATGCACACACAGCTGCCCTCTTCCTTTTCTCCGTTTGGAAAGCAACAGACAGAACTTTCCACGCATAGAGCTCAGCTTCCAGTAGTCAAGCAGTGGACGGGGGACCCACAGCCCAGGGGTTCTGCTGCCTCCCAGCCCTGGCAAATCAGCAGGAAGAGCAGCAGGGTCACTGCCAGGTGACAGACAGCCTAGCCGTAACGCAGATGCTTGCCGAGAGCCAGTCCACCATTGTGTGAGGTCTTCTGGACTCAATACGTGCATTAGGAAGCACCGTGCTCCCATACTGCACCACAAAACATCATTTTCCAAGTTCCTGAAAACACATAGCAACAGACACGAATCCAGCGTCTTGCCCAGCAGGACAGCGGAGCTATAGTGAGTGAGGTTTCTTCAGTGACGGCACAGTTCCTGGCTTCTGAATGACAGTGGAGGCTGTGATTGCATCGTGGACTGCAGGCTGAGCTCTGCATTCCAGAACAAAGCAGAAGTGAGCCAGGGCAGAGTCCTCTGAGCTCCGGCTGATAAGAGGAAAGAACAAAGGAAACTCATGGCTGAGCGGGGCCTGCTGTACCGGTCGCGCTTCCTCCCGCTCCCATTTCCGTTCTTTCGCTTTCTTCTTTCCGTTACTCCCCATCTGCATTTTACTTCGGTTCAATTATTATTGAAAATGTGACTACTGCCTTTGCATAGAAAAATCACTTCAAAGAAAAGTAAATGAAGCATCACTCAACCACTCTCCACTATTTTTGTTTCTTATTTTTAAATGATTGTAGAAGTGTATGAAGATGCAAAACCAACCTCACAGGAAGATCACTCCTCAATTCACCAGTTCCTGCCAGTGGGAAAATCTTACAGGAGCAGCACAGTACTATAATCAGGAAATTGAAATTGGTATGGTCTGTGAAATTCACCAGTTGTTTTTGTTTAAGAGCAAGAATTACAGCTTAGTAACTCTTCAAGATTTTGTAAGTGTACTTATAGAAACAGTTGTGGGTGTACTCTAACAAATTTTCAAAAATAATGTTTTATCAACTAGCCACCTATATTTTTCAGCAAGATAGAGAGGCACATGGCTTTATCAGCTACATAGCTACAAGCAATGGAGAAGGTAAGCAGTTAGCAAAATAGTAAATTTTCAAGCATGTCACTCCTATTTTGCTGGAACAGTTACATATTTAAAAATAACAAAAATCACCTAAGAGTTGTTTGTGCAGCCAGGATGGTAAAGCAAAACTTTGATCAGCTGTCTAAGTCTATATACAATCCTTAAGACTAATTGTTCCAAATGTTTAAATCAAAAAAGACAGAATTGCATTAGTTATTTTGACAAATGTATACCCTCTTTTTAAAAGTTTTACTGCAAATTTATTGCCCTAGTGTGTATGTTTATGTGCGGGAGGGTGTGTGTGTGTATGTTTACTATTATGCACATTTATCACTTAAATATCTTTAAGTGGGACTAGGGAGATAGCTCAATAGAATAAGTGTTTGCCTGGCAAACACAAGGGCCCAAGTTCAATCTCCAGTTCTAGGGGGGCTAAAAAAAAAAAAAATATATATATATATATATATATATATATATATATATATATATATATATATATATGAAACCGCTGTCAACCTGCCTCTTTGTGGCTGTACCCTCTCTCTCATCCCTAAGGCCTGCACTGCTAACCTGTTCTCTACTTGTGTAGTTCTATGTTTCAAAATTATTGCCTCCCCCATTCAGCATGATTCCATTGAGTGTTGCTATTCACTGCATATGTCACCCTGCCATTCCTTTCATTGCTTTTTCCTGCCAAATATGTTTTCTGATGCAGCTGGATCTGTTGGATTAAACACTCACTTACTGAAAGATACTTGGTTATTTCTAGGCTTTGGGAATTGTGCGTAGAACTGCCGTGAAAATTTCTTCATTGATTTCACTTTGTACAGCACTGTCGGGTAATTCAGATGGGTCTCATGGTCAAAAGCCTAGGCTCATTCTTCAGCAAGTGAAGACCTGTACGCTGTAAGAGTTGGGACAGGGAGGTAGCTCGGTGGTCTGAACACCCAACTGGAAGGTGCAAGGATGGGGGTTCGATGCCCACTAGTGCATGCCATGCTGGCCCCGCACCAAGCCAGCCACTGAAACTGTGCTTGTTGGCACATACCCATAATCCCAGCACTGGGGGGGCTGAGACAGGAAGATTCCTACAAGTCTGAGCTGCGTAGTGAGACCCTGTACCAAATAAATAAATACATACATAAAAGGTGTTTTATAAGTTAAAACCATGCTAATTCCTATGCATGAATATTGTGTCATTGATTCTATAAGAAGGCATGAAAGTTGAAACTTATGATTGTAAATTATGTGTTAGAATCCGAAAACGAAAGAAAAATCAAGTTTGTTCTTGTGAAATAAGCAATGTTTTTGCATATATTACTATTAAATATCTAAGAGACATCAGCCTCCTATCAGCCTCCTGTTTTTAAAATCACATCAACTTCATCCAAATACAGTGCCCAGGGTTTAACATATCTGTAATAAACAACATATGTAGGAAGGAAGGACAAGCGAAAGACGTGTGAGGGAGCTGGCATTTCTCAGAGGAAGCGTGGAGTGCATGCAGACGCATGGACACACACACGCACACGTACACACACACACCCCACACACTCATGCACACCTGCTCACACCACCAGGGAAATTCAAGTCTCATCCACCCCTCTCCCCCGAGATTGTCCCCAGAGTTAAGGATCTATCTTAATGAAAACTATTCATCAGGGATGATTGGGAGAACAAAAATAGCATGTGCAAAATACGCAGAAGACTGGAACTCAGGACATCTGCAAGCTTTGAGCATATTGCTCTTCTCCCAAATATTAGGTGTAAATGAGCTAGCTGCAGCACACAGCAAGCTCTCTCTACCCTCTCAGGATCACAGACTGAAAAGCTCAAGGTAGCCAACATCTAAAGCTGAACTGTCTGTGTAACCGTGGGTGGTACCGTTGCACTACCGACGTACACACCTGTAGTGCTGTTGCATTAGCTCACGAGCTACACCGACAACTTGAGACCATGTTTTGTGAAGCACCTCAAAATCCTATAAGAGCTACTGGTCAGCTGATGAACAACTGCCTGGGCTGTCTGGAATGGCAGCTTACCATATTCCAATATTTTAAATCCCTTTCAGCAAAGATATGATGGCACCATCTTTTCTAACATGGTTAGAAATATTGCATTCACCGTAGTAAATTTCTTATATTCTCCTGTAATTGTTTTAAGAGCAATCCCTAACCCTTGCATGAGAAGTTTCCCAGTCATAGAGAAAGCTATGACATAAGAAATTTCTACTTTACGATACCCCTTATTGCTACGCCGAGTACTAAATTTCGTACATAGTGGGTCTTGCAATGTATCTAAGCCAACTCTGCAAGCATGGAAAGATTTCACAGAACCACTTGCACGTATTTCTTTCCCAAGTCAGAGCCCGGCTCTTCTGCAGATGACATGTCGAGGCTGGTTGAGGCTTGGGGTGACTCTGTGGCTTTCGGGAATTGGGTTCTATTGTGAAGAAATTGAAACAGGCCGGAGAATACGTTCCTCCTCCCTGGAGTAGCTCTTGCTGGCTCGTCCCCAAACGTGCCGGCACCCTGGTGCTCTGATGGTACCAACGCCGCGCGCCTTAGGTGGCGCGGGAGGGCGCGGTGCAGCTCTATCCATTGCTGGGATAATTTGTCAGTCACTGGCGCCAAGAAAATTAGCTTAAGAATATGGATTTCCTCTACTTCCAACTAAAAAGGAATTAATAAGAGCAATTTGGGTCTGATTTATCCTCTCCTGTGGTTTTGAAAAGAGCAAATGGTCTATCCCGTTCGCATCACAGCAAGAGCGAGGGCAACTGCGAGAAGAGGCATCCCGTGCCCCTCTGACCGGGAACCGCGGTGCTGAAAAGCCGGCCTTCGTTCTCTGCAAATCACATGCCGCCTTTTCTCCATCCTGCTTTAGTGGGGGAGAAAAGACCGGCAAGGTAGGCCGTGCAGAACCTGCGACGTGTACACGGTAGCATTTCTTGGTGCCAATTAAGGACCTGTTGCATTCACAAGACCGACCGACACGCCCAGGCTCTCCAGGCTCTGAACTGGCGGTTCTTTTGCAGGCGGCTGCTCTGCTGCCTTTAGCAATGGCGGACTTTGGGTTTCTTCTTGAGTAGCAGCGGAGCAGGCAGTCCACTCCATGGTCCCGACACTGTTCTGCTGTTTTCCACACTTTAACTTTTATAAGTTAAACCCATTTCGCACAGAGTAGAACTGTGTCTTTTAAGACAGGAGGTGACTTGCTGGCGATCGCATGACCCTCTGTGAAGCAGTGCCCTGGGCTCGTCTCTTCCTGCACAATTCCGCTGTTCTATGTGCTTCTCTACGGTGCGCCTCTGCCACTGTAGTTTTGTTAGTCAGCTTTCCATTGCTATTACAGAGGACTTGGGGTAGGTGACACATCAGAGGACATAGCTCATCTGTGACCCCAGCGCTAGAGTCTCCAGGCATTGATAGCTGGGCCCTTTGCTTTGGTCCTGCAGGAGAAAGCATGAAATGAGAGGAACACATAGTGCCCCTGAAGCCCAAGCTTCAGGAAACAAAAGGGAGAAGGGCCATATCCCATAATGCCTTGGGGCCACCCAGAGGAGGCGTGGCCCTTCTAAGGCTCCCACCTCCTTCCAGGAGAGCTGTCCTGAAAGCCACGCCTTCCACCCACAGGACACTCCAGTAAAAGTCACAGAGCTGTGGCCATGCCACTTACAGGTCTCACAGCCCTGGTGAGGGTGCACTGAGAGCACAGGGGACCTTACTGTCCCACTTCCCAGCACTGGAGCCTAGATGCCACCATAGCTGTGTGTGCTACTAACATCCTGTCTTCCCGTTTCTCTACCTGTGCTGCTGTGTGCACCCTCTACAGTGGCCTGCAGTGCTCCCTGAAACACAACATGTCCAAGTTTTTTTTTGTTTTGTTTTGTTTTTAATATAACAGCAAAGGGTCTGGGGCGATAGCTCAGCAGGCCAAGCACCTGCCTGGCAAGTGCGAGGACCTGAGTGTGATCCCAAGTCCTGCTGGTGGTGCCAGCCCTAGCCACGAAGCTAGCCACTGAAACCGGGCCTGGCGGCGCACCCATGTAATCCCAGTGCTGGGGAGGCTGAGACACGAGGGTCTCCACGAGTCTGAACAGCTGATACATGTATATGACAGCGCATTGCCACTAGCTCCCGTGCAGGTTCTGCCCTCACTTTGAATAGATCTGCGCATCACTCTCGCCACCTTCTGATGTAGCTCTGGATGCCTTCTCTCTTCACTGTCTTTATATGGTGAGATTGAAGAAAGAAAGAAAAGCACAGCGACGGTGGTTGCTGGTGCCACGCAGCGGGAAGGCAGTTCTGTAAATCCTCCACAGTGCGTGCTTGTGTACCTCACCCCTGTGTGTGGCATGTCCCGGTTACTTTTATCTAGCTGCTAGGACAAAATACCTAACCCCAAAATCAAGGAAGGAAAGCTTTACTTTGCTCACAGTGTGTCGAGGTTTCAGTCCATGCTCAGCTGACTCCAAGGCGGAGTGACACATGGCAGACGGCAGCTCATGGCAGCAGAGAGCAGCAACGAGCAAGGGAAAAGCTGAAGCTGCAGAGGGAATAAGGCTCTCAAATGCATCCAGGGGCTCTGTCTTAGGATAGCAGGAGCACCCACATTCACAATCCCAGGAGCACTCACCGCCGCAGTCCCAGGAGCATTCACCTGCACAGGCCCAGGAGCGCTCACCTGCACAGTCACAGGAGCACTCACCTGCACAATCCCAGGAACACTCACCTCCGCAGGCCCAGGAGCACTCACCTTCGCAGTCCCAGGAGCACTTGCCTCCACAGTCCCAGGAGCACTCGCCTCCGCAGTCCCAGGAGCACTCACCTCCGCAGTCCCAGGAGCACTCACCAGCACAGTCCCAGGAGCACTCACCTCCACAGTCCCAGGAGCACTCACCTGCACAGTCCCAGGAGCACTCACCTCTGCAGTCCCAGGAGCACTCACCTCCACAATACCAGCACTGAACTGTGAATTAACCACAGCCTCTAGAAGTCTACCCCATGACTTCAAGAGGCTCTGGAGAGGACATTTAGACACAGCCATGTACATATTCTGGCTCTTGATGAGTCAAAATGACCAGAAATGGTAATTTTTTAAAAAAGAACTGTGCAGGTGTTGGGGCAGCCAGGGCAGTGCCACCGAGCACATTTTAAACATCAGCTGTATTTTGCAGTCATACCTCAGGTCTTTTGTTTTTTGTTTTTGTTTTTGTGGTACCAGCAATTGAACTCAGGACCTTGCACTGGCCAGGCAATAGCTGTTTTTGTATTTTAGTACAGGGTCTCACTACAAAGATCCAACTCACAGTGATTCTCCTGTTTTCAGCCTTGCAAGTGCTGGAATTGCAGGTGCACCCCACCCTGCCCAGTCTAATCGCCATGTCTGCACATGCCCTGGGGGTGGGGAAGGCATGGCCTGCTGGGGAACAAACCCCAGCTGCTGCGCACTGCCGCAGCAGTTGCTTTAGTCCTCTGAGCTATCTGGCTGGCTCTCAGACCATAGTTTACAGCAAGCCATAATTCTGCAGTTTTTAAGTATTAATACTGATCATTCATAATGATGTCACCTACAGTGATATTTGTTTGTTTGTTTTGTATTTGGTACATGGTCTCACTATGGAGCTCAGACTTGTAGTGATCCTCCTGTTTACAGATTCCCCAGCACTGGGATTGCAAAACTGTGCCATCATGCCTGGTCTTGGTGGCTGGCTCAGCGTGTCCCAGGGTGAGCTTAGCGTGGCATGTGAGACCAGGGATTGAACCCTGGTCCCTGCATTTGCCTAAGCAGGGGCTTAACCTTCTGAGCCATCTCGCCACCTCAATGAATCTCAATTTAGAAACCATTTACAGTGTTCCATATTTCCTCACTAGGCCCCAGTCCTCCTGATAACCTGATATAAAATCTCCTAAAATAAAGGACCTGTTGCATTCTCGCAGGTCTCTGCCACAGAATGCAGGTGTGTTCCACAGCTTCTAAGCTGAGGGCCGCAAGACAGGAGTCCGTGACCACGGAGTCTGGCTCCACGCTGCTCATTCTGAACCAACTCACGCAGTCTCCTCATCAGGCAGCTTTGGGGGCCCATTGCTAGTCACAGTAGTCTATTAAAAGTTTACAATGGCTGTAAAATTATACTTTTGATGGAAATAGTTAAAGCCAAGAAGATACACGTTCTAGGAAAGACATAGGCATGCCATTTGTACTGCAGAGATAGCAGTCCTCGTCCACTCATAAATATCTCACAGGCAGTTATAGAAGCCACAGGCAGCAGTCTACAGCGAAGCCAGCTCCACGCCATGTTCCGTGGGAAACAGGGTGATTCACCAGCTGGAACTATCACACGCTGGACATGCTGCATCTATAAAATAGCTGCCTTGGCCTAAAGCAAAGTTCTGCAAGGAGCACCTTTCATCATTTTTAATATGCACCTTCCATTTCCACAGCCTTTGGAAATGTTGACCAAGGTCATGTGATTTTAAAGCAATGGCCTTTAGGTGTGAGGCGGCAATGCAAAGTTATAGACTAAAAATGATTTCAGGATGCCAGGTTGGGTCATCTGGACACCGTCGGTGGGAGAGTCTTGTCACTATAGGCAAAAATCAAACGCTCCTTGAGAATTCAATTTGTTGTACAACAGCTTCCCTGGCTCAGGGTTTAGGTGCACTGCTTCACTTGAAAGCAGACTAACAGAAACTTCATAGTTCTGTTGCTCTATTTCATTTTGAAAGTTATTGGGAGCAATCCTGCTCCCCATGTTTGAGATTGGTGCTCTGGGCATCAAAAAGCTGAAATAAGGAAATGTGTTTGAGCAGGCTCATGAGAGACCGAGGAGCGGCAGTAACCATTTGCCCCCTGTCTTCTCCTGACACTAAGGGAACCCTCTGAACTCTCATGTATATGTAATTTTTTTATTAGACATGGCCTGAAGCTAAGTAGACTGTCACGCTAGAAATGGCCAGGGTAAGAATCCCTTCTGCAGGCACTGAGATGCAATTCTTTGGTTTAAGCTCATTCATCCTGCCCTACTGCATGACCTTGGAACGTGAAAGTGATCGGTTCCTTCCTGGAAACCACTCCGACTATTGCAAGCTTGAAACGCTATAAAACTGCCCTTGTCATTTTTCTCATATAGGAGACACAGAGGAGGGGAAAAGGAATTCTATCTGTAATCATTGCTTTTCCCCAGCTTTGTACTTACATTTTTTCAGAAATGTTGGCATCCTTCAAGCCACAGTTATGAATGAGTCTAATAACGGTGTGCAGATCGTGCAGAATGCGATTCGAGGGGTTGTGGTGCATTGAGCCAAACATCCTGCCAGGTATGAGAACCTCTGGGGTACTCGGGAATAACAGAGAGATTTTTAAATTAGTGGTTACATGTCGTCCTAATGACTAAAGTTTGCTTTCCGGTTTTATAAAATGATGAATGTTAAAAAACGTTTTGCTTCGTACTTCCCTCACTTTCATCCTTTAACGTGGGATCTTTTCAGTCCACGCACTTACATGCGTTAATATTGTGTGTGTGTGTGTGTGTGTGTGTGTGTGTGTGTGCGCGCGCGCGCACGTGTGTGTACACTATTGCACAGCAGGGGATTGTGAAATGCACGGAATTGGGATCTTACAATGCAAATCCTATGTGCAACGGCAATTATTTTTGTCTCTCTCTAAATTCCGAGATTTCCACATGCTTTTGCACCTGCCTATTTTATTTGAACTACCACGTGGCATGCGCAGTGACCCAGGAATTGCCCAAATGTCTGTCTATCTTCCTGTGCTGCCGACCACGTGGGACAGGCATGCTCCTCTCGCGGCCCAGCAGAGTGCTGGCAGGCTTTCCAACGCGTCAGCTGTCCGCGGGCTGTGCAGAGGCGCCTCGGGCCCAGTGCTTCCTCTTCCTCTTCTCGCATCTTTTTGTGGCCGTACGTTCTCTACTTTTGTATTATACGTTTTCTGTGCACCGTTGTTGACTTTCCTCTTATTGACTTTTAAAACCTCAATCTTAGTTGATTTCTAAGAACTGCATACATATTCTAGAAATAACTGTCTTTTTTTTTATCATGTATTTAGTACAGGGTCTACAGGGTCTATAGGGTCTCAGTACACAGATCAGATTCATAGTAATGCTCCTGTTTTTAGCCTCCCAAGCATTGGGATTACAGGTGCATGCCACCACACCCAGTCTCCATGGCAATCTCAGTGTGCCCCAGGGGCGGAGCCAGCACAGCATGCTGGGGATGGAACCCCTGGCCCCTGAGCTGTGCATAAGCAGGTGCTTTAATCCGCTGCACTATCTGGCCAGCCCTAGAAATAAATGTCCTGTAAATTCTATCCACTTACCAACTGCTAATGTCCTCTTTAATTTGTTTTATTCTCCAGTTTGTTTTATATTATTAGTTTTAGTCACTCACCAGTTTAATTTCCTTGCATCCAAAGGTGTGACTTGAAAAGTTCAGAATTTGAAACCCAGGACCACCATCCTGGTTCCACTACTTTCCTGCCTGCAGTGAGACTTGCAGCGATTTCCCCAGCATCCCTTTCGCCTCAGTGTCATTTTCTGTGAGATGGTAAACCTCACTTCTCGCCAGAATTTTGTCATGGGGTGGGGGGCTCAGGTGTAGCTCAACAGTGAAGTGCTTAGTGTTTAGATGTAAGAGAGAGGGAGAGCCTGAAGAAGAATGGGGGGAGAGGAGGGAGATGGGGAGGGAAGGAAAGAGGGAAGGAGAGAGAGGAGGAAAGAGATAGGGGAGGGAAGGAGGGAGGAGAGGAAGGAGATGGTGAGGGAAGGAGGGAGGGAGGAGAGGAAGGAGATGGGGAGGGAAGGAGGGAGGGAGGAGAGGAAGGAGATGGGGGAGGGAAGGAGGGAGGAGAGGAAGGAGATGGGGAGGGAAGGAGGGAGGGAAGGGCAGAGAGAGAAGGAATGAATGCAGCGTATTAGGCTGATCTGTGAGTCCGTGAGAACATGCTTGGCACGAAGTCAGAGCCTTTGAGGTGTTGGCCTCCAGGATCATTCTTCCAATATCTTTCTCTCAAACCACCACTTAGTAGTCCAGACGTCAGCTCATTTCTGAGGGAACCGCGCTGCTTGCGGTCCTCACCCTGCTTACCGGCCCGTGTCTCCCTCTCGGTCTCTGGGCATTACACTTCCTATGTAGGTGTGGTTAAGTGTCTGTGTGCTGAGGATGAATGAGGAATGATAGCTCCGTATTTCTTCAATGTAATTATTTAGAGGCGATGTCTGCTTGAAGAAGCAGCTTCGCGGCAGTGCAAACAAACTCGACTTCCTGCAAGGGACCATGTGGCAAAGCCGCCATAGCTTCCACGCGGGCGTCTCTTTCCAGCTCTGTTATACTGGTGGCATCACGCCAACCCCGCGATGCGGGTCAGGAGCCACAAGCATCACCTGCGCTCAGTATGCGCAGAGTCTGCGGCTATCTGAAGACGCCCACCTTGGAGTAATGTGCGAGGGAGACCTGAGAGGCGCGATCCGCGCGCCTGCGTGGAATGCCCTCGCGGAGAAGGACGCGGGCGCTTGAGGACGTGAGGCCCAAACCTTGGTACTGCTGCGCTGTGCAGCGCTCACTCCCATGTCTAATGCACTGCAACCGTGTGAGGGGAAACAGGGAGGCCACGGAGATGGCGCCTGGCTTTCGCCTGCTCTGAAGGAAGGCTCGCGGCCTCGAGAGCATGCTTCGATGTTCGCTACCAGTGCTTGCTCCTGCTGCGTCATGACATCGAAATACTTTTGAAAGAGATGAATAGGAAAATAAGTCATTACATAATTCCATCCTTTGGAGCCAGGCACATAAAATCAGCCATTACTGAGGAAGAGGATGCAGTCTCAGACAACGAACTGAAGCGGTGGTTCTGCCTTCTTCGTGGTGGAATTGCCCAGGACATTTTCATGGAGCTCTGTGCTGCAGAAATGGAAGCTGAGAAGGAGGCACTGCCTTAAAAATGAGACTGATAGGGCCGGTGAGATAGCTCAGTGGACCAAGTGCCCGCGTAGGCAAGTGGAGGGACTGGGCTGCGATCCCCAGCACCACACACCTTGTGGGTCTCAACCCCAAGGGCACTGAGCCAGAGACTGAGACCGGGTGTGGAGGTGCACCCCTGTAATCCCAGCACTGGGGAGGCTGGAAACAGGAGGCTCACGAGGAGTCTGAGCTGCATAGTGAGACTTTATACCAAATACATAAATGCCAGAGAGACAGACAGACAGAGACAGAGGAGGCAGAGACACACAGAGAGAGATGGAGAGAGACAGACAGACAAAGACAGACAGACAGAGACAGAGGAGGCAGAGACACAGAGAGAGAGAAAGACAGAGAGAGACAAACATAGAGACATACAGAGACAGAGAGAGCAAAAGAGAGACAGATAGAAAGAGATAGACAGACAGAGACAGGGAGAGCCAAAGAGAGACAGGGAGACAGAGAGAGACAGGGAAAAAGAGAGACAGACAGAGATAGAGACAGAGATAGAGAGAAGACAGACAGAGTGAGAGAGACTGACACACATGCGCATTCCGTCATGCCCATCGTGAGGCTGCTTCTCCACAGTCTCGCTGCACCACAGGTTCAGAGTCCTAAGGCAGCACTGCTGAGCTCTCACCCATGCTCTGTGTCCTGCATGGCTGGCAGAAGGCCCCACTACTCGAGCTGCACACAGGCACAGAGCTGAGCACAGACAGGATGCCTGACCTGCCTGCTGCTCACAGCCTAGAGCTGACCCCACCTCCCCTCAGTGGCTGAGCGGTGCGTCCTCAGTGTGCGTGGGGCAAAGGACGGCAGGATGGCGGAGAGCCTTGGACGTGACTCCTACGTCCAGGTCCTTAGACTGTGTGAGCCTTGATGCAACCTCAGTGAGTGTCCGGCCACACCTGGGGACTGTGAACCTTAGGCGCACAGATCCGTTTGGGTCTGAGCTCTTGTGTAGCCGTGTCACCAAATGGTCTAACGTGATCAATGCTATGTACGACAGTGACCTGTAGACCTGTGGTGGTTGTGAAACGGCCGGAGCTTGGTGTCAGTGAGCATCTAGTAGCCAGTAACTGCACACTAAAGGAGTGTGGTAAAGAGATATATTCGCATATCTTAAAGGATCTAAGATCTCATAAACATTCCCAATAACATTCTCATCATATCAGAAAATATACAGCATCTGTTTTCTGGGGCTTCCGTAGCAATCTAATACAAGTAGTTGGTTTAAAGCAAGATAAATTTATTTTTGCTGTCTTCGAGGCCACAGGTTCAAAACCAGGGAGTGTGCGGGAGGCCTCAGGCATTGCTTGTCTTGTGGGTACATCACCCCAGTCTCCGCGTCCAGCTTTACCTTCTTCTGAGTTTGTCTGTCACCTTTTTTGTCTCTTTGAAAGACATTAGATTAGACTTTATTAGGGATTAGACCCTCTTACAAGATCCAGGATGATCTCATCTGAAAATCACGGAGTGCGTCTGTACAAATGCTTCTTCCAGGTCATTGAAGCTCCTCTTTCAGGGAACCTAGGCCCCTTGCTCTGCCCACCACAGTAGGGAAGTCCTTTCTACCACTGTGCAGATCAGTGGCATAGAATGTCCCACGACCTTGAGAGCATACACAGCCCTACCTGTAGAAGGATGATGCTGCGGAGCAGCTCTGAATTCATGGTGGCTCATTACGAAAAATCCTATCTGGAGCTTTTCAAAGTCAGCAGCAGATAAGGATCATCACAGAAGACTGTTAGCATGAATTCTTAGCCCAGCCTATAGATTTTTTCTAAGTTTCTAGTGGGACCTAACATATTTTTATTTTGTTTTGTTTTGTTTTGTTTTTAAAGTATTTGCTTGCTGCAGGGTCTCACTAGGCAGCTCGAACTCATGGTGCTCCTCCTGCTTTCCACCACCCCAGTGCTGGGATTACAGGCATGTGCTGCTACGTCTGGGCTCTGGCTGGCTCAGGCCCCCTGGGGACAGAGCTGGCGTGGCATGTGGCCCCTGCCCTGGCCTCAGTGGGCTCCTTAGTCTGCTGAGCTTATCCCACTGGCTCATATAGTTATATTGTAAACTGGCTGCCAGTGCATCAGACACAAGTAAACAATAGAATTGCTTGGAATCCACCCTGGCCTGTCCCGCCCATGCCGGCCCCTCGCCCAGGGCTCACTGAGAAGGACATTGAGCCTGGGCGTGGTGGTGCGCGGCTGTAATCCCAGCTCTTGGGAGGCTACAAACAGGGGGATCACTAGGAGTCCGATCTAGTAGTGAGACCCTGAACACCCTGTCCCCTAGACCCTTCTCTAAAAACAATACAAATAAATAATAATAATAATAATAATAATAATAATAATAATAATAAAGAATTCCTTGGAATCCAGATACCTACCACCTACTCCAGGTCTTTCAAGTGACTAATGAGGTGGAATTTTAAACATTAATATTATCCTATTTACATCCTTGAAAAGAGTCATTAAGAGCCTTTGTAGAGGATGAAAGTCGTGAGGGTGCCCATGGACCAGACTTACTCTGTTCATCCTGAGACCCTAGAAGGGGCTACGACACGCTAGCGGTGACTCACGCAGAGTCAAGCTGCGTGGTAGCTCTAAATATTTCTGCTTTAAAGGTTCATGTGTAGTTGGTCGTAGTCCTTACATGCATAGATAGTGCTGTATCTTTCTGATAATATTTAAAGTTTTAATTTCGTGCACCATCTTTTCTTTTTTCTGTAGTTCTTATAATTATAAAATCGTTTTCCAGTTTGCGAATACGGTGGGCTCAGAAGCAAGACGGCCTCAAAACATCAGGGGTTTCCGAAAGGGCTATTCTTCTATTCATGCACGTCAGTCAAGGCTTTTCCCAACACCGATTGGGGCCAGATTTTCCTTTTTCTCCCCTAAATGAATGCAGAAGCCACCGCCTAAGTGCAGATGAAAGGTCTGAAATCTGCTTGCTGCTGATGAACTGATCAGCTATTCACACAGCGGCTCGCTTGATCAGAGAGAGCGCGCTGATGAAAGAAGCGCAGCGCGCCCTTCCCGAAGCGGTGGCTGCGCCATAGCTCAGGACGCACGGCCGTATTCAAAAGGGGCTCTGTAGGAAGGTCTGCACGGACAGTGGAAGGGCTGCCGGCGAGAGGCCTCAGCGCTAGTCATTTGTTTTGTGTTTAATATAACATTAAAATTATGCCAATGTTTTGACCTATTCCACTTTGACCAAAGTTGTTGGCAATTCCTATGTCTGAACAAGTCTCCCCGGCTGACCATTTTTTATGGTGCGTTGTTCATGGAGAGTTTTAGAAATGTATATTCAGTTGGAGGTAAAGAGTTATTATTTTTAAATTATGTAATTTAACCTATGATGATTAGCGGGAAGAAAAAGAAACATAAGAAATGTCAAGGCGACGGCAAAGATTCATGGTATCTTCTTTGTAGCACAAAAGCAGTAGTTATTCTTTTATTAGGCTATATAGAGAAGTCTGTATGACACTCTGCAGACTGGTATTGTAAAATAATGCTGTGTGAAGCTACATGTCAGAGGCTACTATAAGAAATGAATGGGTGGGGCTGTACTTTTGTGATACAGTGCAGGTCCTAAGTTCAAGAGCCCGCACCAGAGAGAGACAGAGAGAGAGAGACAGAGAGACAGAGAGACAGAGACCAAGACAGAGACAGAGACAGAGGGCAGAATGAAATGGATGTAACTAGTTATTATTTTTAAAGACCGAATTGGTCTTTTTGAAATGGCCTGTCATTCCGAAGCTCCCTACACAATGCCCATGCATAACCTGGTAGTGCCATGGATCACAAGAAATGTAAAGTGGATGCCTTGCCTATTAAGACCATATCAAAATAGGAACCACCTTCCCAGTGGGAAATCTGAAGGACTGGTGTGGAACCAGCCTTCCCCCTCCGGCGCGCCTCTGTGTCCTGCCGCCTAGCTTGGTCTGTGGTACTCAATACCTAACTCCCGCTCTCTTCTTTCCAGTTCAGCTGAGGAGCCGTTCCCCTGGCAGTCCCAAGGTAAGGCGCGGGCCCTTGCGGCTGCCCACACTCGTTTCCACATCCTCTGCTGATTGACTTTGCTGTGAGCATTAAAACAAGACCTGAACATGGACAGGGAAAGAGGACTGCAAAAGTGAAGTGAGACTGCCATGGTGTTCACCATGGGTGGAAAGTTCAGTTCTTTTTTAACTGGTTTTGGTTTTAATTTTTTAAACAGTTTCACTATGCAGTTCAGACTGGCCTTGAATGCATTACGTAGCTCAGGTTGGCCTCCAAGTCACATCGACCCTCCTGCCTCGGCCTCCTGAGCGCTGGAGTGACAGGCACGCGACACCATGCCTGGCTCAGTTTTCTGAATTCTCGAGCAATTCTAAGTGAGCAGCCCCTGGCTTGAGTGTTGGCCCTCTAGAGCCACAATGTGGCTTCCAGGGAGTTCTTCAGAGAGCTGCTGTACCTTGTTAGGACACTGGGGATTAGGAAAGGTGGTTTACCCTACGAACTCCGCACGGGTTTTGTTTACCACTTCAAAATGTCACTTTTCAGATGGCCAAAAAGACATCGAAGACGAGCTCACCACCGGGCTGGAGCTGGTGGACTCGTGCATCCGGTCCCTGCAGGAGTCCGGAATCCTTGATCCACAGGATTATTCGACAGGAGAAAGTGAGTCATGTGGCAGGCAGGCACAAAGTCCGCGAGGTGGACTGTGCTCTGTCCGTGGGGTTCTTGGGAGTCGTGTCATTGTACCCTAATGCAATTCACATCGCAGGCCAGGAGGCCTTGGGCTTTCCATGCTTGTTTTATCCATGTTTTCCCATTTTCTGCTGCTGTCTCCCCATGTTACCCTACACTGACACCCGTGCAATTGTAGCTGGTTAACACTGGACTTCTCTGAATTTTCTAACGCATTTTCAGAATCTAGGCTAACACACTTGTGACTCTCCGGTAATTGCTTAATCAGAAAAAATGCCTACCTCGCAATTAATTACCTCTGCTTTTCTCACGTGGACAGTTAATGGCACAGATGTTAAAAGTCTGCAGTTATATTAAAATACAAAGGAATTGAGGATATATCTATCTCTCTCTATATATATATGTATATATAGCATTAATTATTTCATCTTACACTACAGTCATGTGCAGTAACTCCTTATGTTTCCATATAACACTAATCCAGTAAAAAGTTAAAAGACTTTTTTTTTCACTTAATGAGGTACTTATCTACCAGAGTGAGTAAAGTATCAAAATGAAAAGGGTTAGGTATTGAAATGAGTCTCTTTTTAATAATCATGCATTTCCCTGGAATTCACAAAATTAGCTAAAAAATTAAATCCAAATGTACAGTGCCCTGGTAATTTCTGCACTAAGAACTAGTGGCGCGCCTCAGACCTTCAGTGGAATTTCCTCCGAGGCACGTCAAGGTTGGCCGTACCAGAGGAGGCATCCTTCTGACAGCAGAGCCTTCTCGTAGCACACTTCATTCACACACTAGCCTGTTTTCTCCGTAATATTGTTGTCCTGCTCTTTGGATGGCATCCCTGTGACTATGCATGCCTTCAGTACGATCCCAGAAGATGCATTACTGATATTTTATCAGATCTCCAAAATTTACAAATATAGAACTTGCCTGCCTGGCAAGCATAAGGACTTGAGTTTGATCCCCAGTTCTACATGCCTGTCGGCCCTGTGCCAAGCAGGCCGCTGAAACCAGGCGTGGTGGTGCAGGCCTGTAATTCCAGCACTGGAGGAGGCTGAGGCAGGAGGATTGCTGTGGCTCTGAACTGCATAGTGAGATGAAATAAATGCGTAAATAAATAAGATTGAGCTGTAGAATTCTTACTTCTCCTTCAAAGTCATTAAGTGTATTTTCCTTGTAAGGCAAGATATTGCAGAAGTGTGGTGAAGAAATATTTGAAACAGAGATGCCCAAATTATTAGACAGTAAAAGAACCAAGACAGAATGGTATGACCTGCAGAAAAAAAGTGTGGTGACATCTCTTAGTTTTTAATCTAAATAATACATTGAGGCTGGGCATGGCGGCGCATGCCTGTAATCCCAGCACTTGGAAGGCTGAGGCAGGAGGATCAGTGCGAGTTCAAGACCAGCCTGGCCTACAAAAGTGAGCTCAAGGCCAGCCTGAGCTGCATAGTAAGACCCTGTCTCAAAAAGACAAAAAAAAAAAAAAAAAAAAAAAAA